>APFE031333137.1:1667-25509 GCA_000404065.3 Pinus taeda
AATAACATCCCATATTTGGGTGGGATATCAGCGACAACGACGTCCATCAAGATTGTTTTGTTTGGATATTGGACTAGGGATACACATAAGTCTTTTATCAAGCCTAGACACTTGACCTGGCTGGAATCAAATGAGAAGAGGTCCTTGTATGGTCTAGTGATATCCAAATTCAGCCTTTCCATTACAGATTTTGGCATCAATTTATGAGATGCACCTGAGTCAAACATTGCATTGTGTAATATTTTGTCATGTACATGCAAGCTGACATAAAAGGGTAGGATCCCTGAGCCTGCTATTTTTCCATCAACCTCAGGGCCAAACAGTAATTCAGGGGTGTCATCCAACACATTGACATTGTCCACATTATCATTGTTTTTATTATGAGTGAGTTGGAGAGATCTCTGAATCTGTTGTTTATAAATGTCATTTTTGGCTAAGTCTTCCAGAGGGATGGCTATTTTTAGTTTTCCAATTTCGGTTTCCAAGTCAAAGGGTTTCTCAGTTTGTGTTTTAGTGCTATTGGTGAGCCCCCTTTCTTTATTTGGTAAGGTTTCCTCTTGATTTTGGGGCTTATGTTTGTCCATCACCTCTTGAGGCCCTTTGCTTGGGTTAGAATGTTCAAATGATGTAGCTGGTGAATTTGGTGTTTGTTCAGTGATATCTTCAATAGTTATTTCTTTTGTGGGTGAATCAGTTGTATTCATTGGTTCAGTTACTATGGCATGTTTGGGCTGTAGTCTATCCTTGGTTTTCTCAGGTTGTGTTACGTTTACAGTCTTACTTCTCAGTTTGTACTGTTTATGGACTTCATAGACAGTAGTGTCATAGCCTTGTTTGAAATCAAATGATTCCCCTGACTTTGTTTGAAATTGTTTGCTGTCTTCTTCGTCATGATCCTCTTGACTTAAGAAGACTTGGTGCTTATTATCAAGACCCATTAGGTGGATATGAGTGTCCTCCGCTTGTTCTTCTGATGTGGATGTTTCAGCATAGTTTTCTTGAAATGGAGGCCTTATTTCAGGATCATTGCTGACTTTGCTCCCACTAGGATTTTGGTTCCTTCTAAAGTTTGGATTCCTGTTAGGATTATTTAGTGGTGCTTCCCATAAAGACTTTCTTTCCACAGACTCTACCCTGTCACCTAACCTCTTCATACCAGAGATTATCCTTAAAGGCAACTCTCTTTTCTGTTTTAGCCCTGTTCCTCTTAGCAATCAGGTTTGCCTCAACTGTTACAGCAACCTTCTGAGCTTCTTCAAGGGTTTGGGGCGCTCTTTCTTTTAGTTGGTAGGCCATGTCTGGGTCAAATCCATCTGGGAATTTGTATAAGGCTAAATCAGGGGGAGGTCTTAGGTTTTGAGGTATTGCATTATATACATTATTAAACCTAGCACAGTATTCCAAAACTGTCTCTTGAGGCCTTCTTTTTTAATCATGTCATATTCACCAAGTATATGTAGAGGGTCCTTCTTTTTCTCCCACCTATTTGTGAAGGATTGGTAAAGCTCATCAGGGGTGGTGATGCTGTTTGCAGGAAGTGATCTAAACCATGTTCGTACATCCCCTGTTAAACTTTGGACAAATATGCTCATCCTCACAGTGTCATCATCTATCTCATAATTTTCAAAATGATCTTGCATTCTTTTGGCATGCTGAATGGTTGAATAAGGGCCAGTGGAGTCAAAGTATGAGATTTTGGCTTGATAATCTTGATGGAGAGCCACAGGATTGGCAGGTAGTTGCAGAGGTGCATACCTGGCCATATTCACAAGATTTTGGGGATTGATAAAGGCAACTGGGGCAACAGGAATAATAGGTACCACAGGGGTAACAGGTATGGAGGGTTTAGGGGTGTTGGTCAAGCGAACGTGTGTAGGAGAAGAGGGAATTGGTGGGGAACTTTGAGATGTTGATGGGGAACTAGGGGAATTAGGGGTAGAATGGAATAGGACTTTGATTGGAGTGGGGATTGGGTTAGGATGATCAGTTTGTGGAGTAAGGTCAGCAAGTTTATCTTGTTTTTGCTGATTCCTAACTAGTTTGGGGATTGTATTGGGATTTTGGAAGGTAGCAGGAGGGTTGGGGTCAGGATTAGCCCTAGTGTACCGAAAATTCTTCTTGGGAGCCAGCTTCTGAGCTAGTCCTTTTGGGTTTTTTGAAAGCTTTGTATAGCAAGGACTGGTCAGGAGGTTGAAAGGGTTCTTTGTATCTGTGTTGGGTATAAAGGATATCCGAGTCAGCTCTTCCTTCAGGCTGCAAATGTTTGTATGGGAGCAGTTTTGAAAGTTTCTTGACTGATATTCAGATTCTGAGTGCAATCTCTGGTAGATATACAGTCACCTCTAAATCCTGAAGTTCCCCAGCGGAGTCGCCATTTATGTTAACCCCCAGGTTGTTCCCTATGACTCTCAAGGGAATACGGCCGGGGTAACCACTAACCAATCTTTGGACTACAGCTTCTAGCCTAGCTGTAATCAGAGAGGGCTCTCTCTGTAAGGTTTGTCACTATTTTAATGAAGTTTTAGGCTAGTTATGAAGTGCATGTTTGATTGTTTTTATGCTTGGTTGGGAGGATGCTTCTGGTAGTTTTTAGAGCGTTATTTGCAGATGAAACTAATCCATTGGGCAATGGGGTCTGTAGCTGATGTTTCCTTGAAATCCTGGCTTAGTGCAGCTGAAATTACAGGGCCTGTGTGTATTTCACAAAACAAACTGTAAATTGTGATGGTGAAATGCTAGAAAAATAGCAAAGAGCATCTAAGGATTATTTACTAAGCTGAGTAGTGTGAAAGAGGTCTATTACTTAGGAGCAATTACTTGAATTCCTGAAATAACAGAGCACTGTGATGATATAGTACGAAAGGTAGCATTTAAGAATTACTCTTCCAATACCATAACTGAAGAAAACATATGAAATAGCTTGGATTGAGCTCAGGGTAATCAGTGATTAAATCCTGGGACTATTCTTTTTCCTTGCCATTTAGATATTAAGTACATGGAGAACATGAAAGATACATGAACGTATAGCAAACATATATGCAACAGAGAGTAACGAGAAAAACTTATTGAGCCATGGAATACATAGGAATCCTGCAACTTTGAGCCATACACCATCAAGAGATCAAGAGACACAATGCTTGGAGAAATCCCATCATTCTTTGTATTAGCTGTCTGAGAATTTACAACATCAGAGTAACATAAGAGATATCAAGAGATTTCTTACATCCAGAGTCCAACCCCTGCTAACAAATGTGAGGGGGAATATATAGAAGTCTAATACAAAAATATCTCAGGCATTGAGTCATCTGAGAGGAAAATATCTTCTTACACTCGTACATGGCATGTAGATGAGAAGTAATTACAATCTTGAATGAGTTATAAAAGCTCTTAACTCCCGTCAGAGTAATATTGACCTTTGGGGCTCACGGAGTCGGTTGAGCGGCTTTATCATAACTGCTGAATGACTTGCTGTGCAGCTGTCACTTTTCTGTGTCTTCTTGGCCCTGCCACCTGTGCTTGCTGATGCTGTTGCTGTTGCCGAGTACCTGTGCTGAGTTGGCTCAGCGTTTTCATACCTACTGATGTATCTTTTGTCCAGCTGTGCATGCAATGCAAACTTTGTGCTGAATAGAAAGATGTGATTACTTAACTTTGATTCAAAAGTAATCTTATTAATTCCTGCCATGTATCTGGTGGAGGCAACTGATGCTTCAAAATTGACCCCATGGTCTCATCAGCCTCTGTATACTTATAAAAGTGAGGGGGCTCATCAAATAAGTGTGTGACTTCATTTCTAATAAAAAACAAGTTATCTAATCTATCAAAAAGAATTTGCCCTGTTACTGGGCCTGCTCCTGAAGATGTGCTTGATGCTTCGGCAATTTCTATTGCTGCAAAACTGCTTACTCTCTTGACATATTTCTCATGTGAGAGTAATTTCCCTTATTCTAATAAACTGGGGAGCCCTCTATCCTGCAAAGCCAAGAACCTATTTTGGAATTTGTTGATGTCAGCTTGCATATCCTGGATTCTTCTGTCTAGGGTCTGAATCAGGCTTTTCATTGTCAGGACTCTTTTGATTAAAGAGATTGTTTCAGTCCTGTTTCCAATTCCCATCCTTACCAGCTGGGAACTTGTCCTGTAATTGAGCACTTCTATCATCTTGGGGGCAATCTCAGGCATATTGCCTAGAGATGCCCTTGCTCTCTGTAATTCTTTTATTTCTCTACTAATGAGTGCCACCTGCTCATATATGGCCTCAATATATTCCCATTGGTTGGGTATTGATTGCCCAATGGTGGTCCAGATAACTTGCTTGAGCTCTGTTGTAACTTTATCAAAACTGAGCTCCTTTTCTAGCTCTGCAATTCTTTTCTTCAGAGCTTTTACTTCTCTTTCCCTCTCAGCCACATTTTGCTTAGACTTGTCATATTTTTCATTTATCTTTGCTAAGCTGTCTTGGGCTTGGCTGAGCTCTGACATCTGAGCCTCCAGCAACTGTATTTCTTGCCTCAGCTTCTGCATGTCCAGGCTTTCAGCCTGCTCTGTTGTTGGTGCTGAGGTGGTTGGTGCTGTGGTGCCTGGAGCATCTTGCTGTGCCTGTTGCTTTGGAGGGACAGTATCTTGAGGGGTTTCCTCAAGGTTTATTGCTTTTGTAGGCGGTTTGGAATATTTCCCTGCCTCCCTCCTCTGTAATGCTGCTTCCAATGTGGTCTCTGTATCTTGCAGCTTTTCCTGTGTTTCTATCAGCTCCTTGTATAATGTCATCAATAAAGAAGCCGCATCCTTTTCTTGCCTCTGCTGGGAAACCTCATCTGTCTATGGGTGTAGAGTCGGGGGGATCTTCAATTTCTTTTTTATTGCAGCCATGTCTGCATCCCTCAGCTTAAGGACTTGTTGTACAGCCTTAACATCATTGGGGTCATGCCCAAACTCTATGATTATTTCTTCTAATGCCTTGATTCTGTTATCTTTAGCTTGGGAGGATGCCTTCTCCAATTCAAGCTGTGCTGCAGTGTTGTTTAGGCTATTCTGCAGCCTGTAATTAATCAAGGTCTTGTCTGCCAAAGTGGCATAGACCATCTCACCCGTCTGCTTGTGAAGCTCGATCTGATCTATGGGGTGGATGTCTTTTGACAGGACTTCCAAATTAGTCCTGATGTAATCTGCAGCTGTTTGTGGTTGCTGCACTGTCGGAGTGAAGTGGCTCATGGTCAGCTTGCCATCTTGCACATCAAATGCGGACATGATCCTTTGCTGATTTGCAGGAGCCATGTTTAGCAGGTGATTGTAGAGCCGAATTTTTATTGGCTCACTCCTTCACTTGGCCTCTTTAAACTGTTCTTTTATGGCTGCAGTTGTGCCCTGTTGTTGCCCTGAGGAGCTCACCTCTCCTAATGCTGCCTTATCTTGCTCTTGCTGCAGGGAGCTGGCAGAAGCCTCCATACTTGGCATCTCCTCCTCTGAGAAGGGATTTAGCCTTTGCCTCTTCTCTGATGTTTCAGTGAGGGGAGTTTCCCTCTCTCTTTTTCTGCTAATATCCTCCCTTTGAGGGGTTTGGAGGATGGAGGAGTCTACTCTGGAATCCTGTCTAGGAGGCGCCATTGGTGTTGTCTTTTCTTGGGTAGCTGTTTGGTCTTCTCCTTTCTGCTGCTCCTGACCCTGTTGGTCTGCTTGTTGCTGTTCCTGCTGGGGCTGCTGTTGATGGCCCTGTTGGCCCTGTTGTTGTTGGTCCTGTTGACCCTGTTGGCCCTGCGGTTCTTCCATCACTTTATCCTTGCCCTTGCTCTGCCCTTGATTCGTAGTTTGCACTGCCTCTTGTTGTGTTGCAGAGGATGAAGCAGCTGCTCTTGTTTGAGGATGTATCAGAGAAAGCACCTGAGAAGGACATTCCAAGTCAGCCATTTTTAACAAGTGCCTTCTAGCCCTTTCAACTAGTTCTTCTTGAGACACAGGCTCTTCTAGTGTGTTTCTTCTCCACTTTTGTTGGTTAACATGTCTTAGAACGTGGAACCTGCTCTCATGCTCATAGCTAGAGAGCTTGCATTTCTGCCTTCTCAAGGATATAAAGTTGTTGGGGTCATAGGGTTTCCAAAGGAAGCTTTGTTTTAGGCCAAGGCCTTCCAACATCCTATCTACTTCTTTCCATCCTTCTCTTCTGTTTAGGATGAAGTGGCCAAGCTGGTTTCTAACTTTAAGCTGTGCTTTTTTACCCTTTCCTGCAAAGTGCACCTGGTCGGCATTGCCAAATTCCCTGAAATACTCCAAGGCAAAGAGCCTCATGGGCACAAATCTGGGCAGCTTGTATGGGCGCAGTTCACACCCATATATTCTAATCACAGTGTAATGCTGGTAAAAGTACCAATCTCCTATGCTGTAGGCGCTGGACAGTTGCAGAATCCTCTGCATCTCATCAGAGAGTCTTGGAGGGGGTGATGTCAAGAGCAGAGACAAAGCTGGATGGATAAATAAGTCTACGAACTCAGAATATGTATATGGTGAGTATGAAAGGATGTGGAAGACTGAGCTCCAGTATACCACTGATCTTGGGTTTCCTGCTGCATCAGTTCTCTTGATTTCAAAGGAGAACTTCTCATGTTGGTGGTACAGAATGAGATGATAAATATATGAGGTGTATCTGAACACCCTCTCTCTAGACAAGTGTAGAAATTGCTCATGTATCTTGTCAGAGATATATGTAGCATAGTCATAACAAATGGGGGCCTTACCAGGGGAAAACATTGTCATCATCACTAGCACAGTTTCCTCTATAAACTCCATTGATTTGTACCCCAGCACTGAGCTTATCATGTATGCCAAGTCCAGGCCCAGTTGATTTAAATAGCCATCAAAGATGGGAGGATGCAGCACTGTGTCAGATTTTTTAATAAACAATTGATTCAACTTTAGGATCTCTGCCTCTGTCAGTATCTTGGCTCCTCGTTTGATTAGGTCCAACAGGGATAAAGGAACCAATTTCTTTTGAGTTTTGAATTGGAGCATCTCCCTGATGGCCTCAGGGGTGGTGTAAAATACTACTGCACCTTCAGGGTTGAGCACAGCCCTCTGCATAGGGTCATAGCAAACAACACACAAGTGGATGAGGTCAGGGAACTGGTTGACCTGGGGCATCTTGAAGATTGGGAGGGAGGACTCCCAAAAGCATAGGATATCTGTTCCATCTCTGTGCTTAGCCCTGAGCTCATTTAGCAAATGAATGTGAAACGTACATTTGGATGGGGTGTCCTCTGAGATTTGGTAATCTAGGTCTGCCAAATCTTGCCAGTCTAGCTCTCTCTGAGGAGCATTCAAGGGAGTAACATTGAGGGCTACTGATGCTGAGGGGGTATCCATGTCTGTTTAAATGTTTCTTGAAATGCTGAGCGTGCTTAGCTGAGAAAATGGAATTTGAGAGGAACGCAGAGTAATAGGATTGCTCTACAGCAAAATAGGATAGTACTGGACTCTCTGATAAGACTTCTTATACAGTTTAGCAGACCTCCTTTGAAAATTTAGGAGCAGGTTATAAGTTCACGTTTGCGCGAACAGAGAAGGGTTTTTACTAAAATTGAAGCGTGAAATGCCTCTGCCAATGTAATTCGACCTCAAATTGTCCAGGGGAGACAGGATATACTTGGTTTTCTGGTGAAATTTCAGTGTTCTGCCGTGCTCAGGTGTATTTTACAATTATCTGTGAAAAAACCAGTTTGCGAGGAAGTGGACGGGCAAATACCTGTTTAACCAGTAGCTCAGGACGAAATAACAGTTGGGTTGGCGCTTTGAGCTTCTGCGGATGGTCTGGAGTAGGCTGGTAGACTACTGGTCGTAGTTTGCATGCAGACAGCGCAGAGGTTCTTTTTGCAGAAAATAATAGAAAAATGGGAAAAACCGTAAAAATATGGCCTTTTTGCTTTATTGGTGCATTTTTTGGGTGACGTCAGCATGTGGGTCCGGGTTGGATGACATCAGCAGGACGTCATCAGGTGACGTGGTGGCTTGAGACCGGTCCACGAGGGCAATGAGGTGGCGGCCAGGTGGGCGAATGGAGGACGGGGTGCGCGGTTGTCGCATTGACGTGGGTAACAGCAGGGCGGGGACGTGGGAGGATAGGTGTCGCCATATCGAGCCCCCTTCTGCACGGCAAGGAATCTGTCATAGGGGGCTCCGACGGAGTTTGGCAGCGACGCGTGTCCCCGCGTGACGTAAGCGTCTGACAGATATCGGAAGGTATCTGTCGGACGTCGAGGGCCTTCCGAAATCCATGAGATCCGTTGATCTGCAGGCGCACGATCGGACGGCTGTCGGGCAATGAACCTGCACGGCAAATAAAGTCATCATTTTTCTAAAGGTCGGACGTCGGGCCCCTCCAAAATTGCTATTGGCCGTAGATCTGGCAAGGCCGTGATCGGACGGCCATCGGGTCGATCAGTTGCGCGGAGGATAATAGACAGTGGGCGGGTTATAAAATAATATTTCTCGGCAAGTGCGCCCGGCGGGACCCTCCAGTTAATGGATGATTTTCAATATTTTCTGACGATTTTGTTTATTAAAATCAAATTTGCCCGCCAACATTAGGAAACGACAATAACCAAAGTATTTCATGCAGATTTTATACAAGGCATATGGGGCAAAACTTTAGGAAAAGGGGGTTTTGATAAAATTATATGAAAAGGCGCACATTGGTTATCAACCTTAGGATAAGGCGGGGAAGGTATGTTTTCCTCATATTTTTGCCCTTTAATGGTATAAGGGGCTCAAAGGGGTTTCTTTAAGGGTTTTCAGGCAAAAATGGAGACTTGGGTAGGTAGATGGGTTCAGATGGAGAAAAGGGGTTAAACACGGGTTCTTGACCTTAACCAGATGTTAATTCAATTCCCTGGGAGTGAAAATTATGGCCATAGTGCCAAGGAGGGGATATTTATACATTGTGTGGGGTTTATACACCATGGTGTTATAATAATAGGGGAAATGGAGTATAGGGAGCTAGATAATAGAGTTAGCTGTTAATGTGGGAGGAAAATATGGATGGGGATCAGTACAACCAAGTTTTCTTGAAAACAACTTAGTGTAAAGAGTAGATCAAAATGAAAAGACTTTTGCACAAGAAATGTGGCTTTTAAAGGCCATAAGAACCATCACAAAGCCTTAAGTTTCTCTTATGTACACAACTTGTGAAGGGGTGTTAGTAATGAGTGATATACAAATGGAAAAAGGAAGTTAGTCATGCTCCACTGTGTCATTTTGCCTGTACATGGTTAGCAAAGTTGATCTTGGAAGAAACACCACTTCTGCAACCCCATCTACCTACCCAATTAATTTGCCTAACATTTTTTATTTCTTCTTGGAGGGTACACTTGGACTTGCAAACCCTTTGTGTGCCTTTTCTTTTACATTGGCTTTTTTGCTTCATTTCCTATCTAATACTACCCTTATTCCTTCCAAGGCCCCAGATTAAGCAGTTGGGAACCTTAGTTTCTCTACCTAACTACTGATCTGCCAAGATTAAGCAGTTTGGATAGATTTCTTTCTGTATTCTACAACATAAATTGAAAACATGGCATGATCCAGATTAGACTGTTGGGTCATCCATCAAAACTTTAATGAGTATGCAGGCATATACACACCTTCTCTTTTCTTGCAAATATGGAACCTTTGTAGCAGCAAAATGGAGCATATTTGGCACTTGTATTTTCCAATCATGAAATATGAAACCTATTGGTATAGGTATCCAACAGCACCCCTAGAGGGGCCATCTAGTATGCATCGCACCCTTTACACGGGGAAGGTGATATTCATCGCACCCTCTGTACTGGGTATTCAGTATGGTCTAGTTTTGACCATTTCTGAGAATTTTTTAGTGGAGAACTTCTGGGAGATGATGTAATCAACTGACCTTGTTCCTTTAGGTAGTGAAGCAACACTTTTAGGGACTTAGGAGTCCTTATTTTATGGACATTTATGATTGGGGTTGCAGTGCGCAAAAATGTCTATAACAGTTGGCCCCTAAAGCATGAGGTCGTTAATCTTTTGATGTCGGGTGAAAGTCTTTATCATGAGGATCCGAAGTTTTTTCGAGATGAGAGGTGACCTATAATAAGATACAATACAATACATTATCTTCATAATATTTTTCATGATCTAGCTAAAGCGGGCATTCCCATGCTTAGCTTTATAAATTCATTTTCATGTACATAGGATAGACAATCGCCTGTGTAGCAGACTGATGATTCAGACTCATCATCCTTTGATTTGGATGATCATCTGTTTGGAAATGATGTACATTTGATGTCTTTACATTCCGAAATATATCACAGCCCAAATGGATGAAACTAGATCTGGGGTCTTCGAAACTCGTTCAATCTTCACTCGGAGTACAAGTCGATCCATGTGAAAAAAAATTCTGGAGTCGAACATAGAAAGACATCGCCTGATTACCAACCAATGATGTAAGCTATTAACAGGCGTGAGAGGAATCACCAATAATGACAATGACCCTCAAGGTACTACAGTACAATTCGTGTGGTGTGAAAAAGGACTTGGCATTGAACACCACGCAAAATCTCTCGGTCAAAGGCCATTAATGTAAACCTGTCGCCGAAAGTGAGAAACTTGCCATTGAGGCGTGCACACTTCAAAGTACTGAAAGGGTTGTTCCTAGGTCGATTTCTTAGATAATGAGCTGATGTCGACAAGAAGTGACCTGTCGTAGGAGGGCCTTAATGAATCCCACATATACGACATGGAATGAAGCAAATGATTTTGGAGGTGAAAACGATCTGATGATATAGGGTTCAGGGTGGCAGTCATGAAAGAATGGAGCGTGAATGTATTGTAGCAGGTGAGACACAGGTGAATTCTCTGAATGACTTCTCTTGAACATATCGGCAACACTGATGATGGATTGGTAGCGTTAACCCCAAATATGGATGGTGTGATGGACCAATGGTGATATGACCAGTGAACGGAACAACCCAACCTGACTCGAATGCGGAGAGAAAGTGTCATGTTCAAGAGCGACTTGCTACCAATAATGTTTTTTCAAGTTTTCTTTCCAATTTTCCCCAGTCATTGCTGACTAGTACCTCTTTATTTTTATCAAGCTTGAGGAGGATAACATATGCTTGTTCTATAATTCGCCCTTCGGGTGAACTTGTCGCTATATTTTAACGAGCCTAGCAACAGTGAAACTCGTTCTCGTCCATTTGGACGAGTTTGTCGCTATTCGGTTTTAACGAGTTTAACGACAAAGATAACTCGGTACTTTTCAAATTTAGAGAGTCTGAAAGGGACAGAAATGAAACTCCAAAGATTCTTTTTCGTCATATAATACCTTAAGTCCGAACAAGTGTAAAATAATACGAAAGGGATGAATGTTCGGTAATTGTAACGAGTTGAACAAGACAAGCGCTCAATCTTTTTGTGTAATAATCCCTCAAGTCCAAAAAGATTAAAATCTAGAGGAGGGATAGCACTTCCGATGACTTTAACAAGCCGAAGAGGTTAATTGCTCAGCAATTTTTTCATATTTTACGATTCAGTTGAAAGCAGCTTAAAGGAGACTCATTTTTTGAGGAACGAGTGATGATTTCAGGTAGCAGCTGATTCCAGGTAAGGTTTGGAATTTTCCAATCACGGCAGTGTCACAAGGATGGCTAATAGAATCACTCTTCGTAGATGTTCCTCAAAAGGGTAAACAATCAAATGAAGGTGAATGATCAGCTAAAAACAGAGTGGAGGTGATGATGAGAGCACGATAAAGGCTCAAAAGTTGATGATAATGCATTCACAATGGTTATTTACTGGAAAATTGGTTCATTTTTTAATGAGCTTAAACTCTGGGGGAAACATTTGCTCATTGCTTATGTTTATTTTTTAACGAGCTTTAATTCCGTGTTAAAATTGCTCGTGATAATGGTCATTGATTCCTTGATTCACCATTAGCATTTTGTTATTTCAAAGATTGTACTAACTGTTCAATTGCTTCATCAAACCAATTAGAAATGAAAACATATGTTTGATAAATGAGTTAAGAACACTAACACCTTACTTGAATTACGTGAATGGTAATTTAAAAGTGAATTTTACCTCTCATTCTACCATTTCATTTGAACTTGGTTTTCTGGAGCTCTGGAGGTGCTTTTCCCCCTTGATTTTCACTAGCTGATTCCGGGAGATTCTGTGGACGATTCTTGACATTGTCTGGACCAGGTAGGAGCTAAACTTGTGCTCTTCAATTGCATTCTTTTCTTTTTGAATTCTGAGCTTGTTTCCTTGTTTTGCTAGGCCTCTGGGGTTTTATCAACTCGTGTTGGCTCCGTCACACCCTTCCTTAATCAAAAGGTGCGATGCATACTGGCCTTCTCACTGGCTAGTCAGTATGCATCGCTCCCAGTACACTGCTGGAGTGCGATGGGCGCAAGGAGGAAACTTTTTGCATAACTTTCTCATAGATTTTTGCTTGTTTTTTACCAAATCAAGATCCTGACTCTTCTCTTGTTTGTTTTTCAGAGATTCATCGGAGCACAATGGTTGTTACATGGCGAGAACGTGAGCATGAAGAAGAGGACATGATTGCTTTACATGATCCAGGCACGGTAACTGCATTGCGGAACTATGGCCTGTTGAAGTTTTTTTGCATCTCTAGCATGAGGCAACAAATCAACTTACTGCAATATTTCCTTAATGCCTGGGATCCTACCAACCAGGAGTTCCAGATCAGGGGCAAATTGATCCCCTTGATTGTCGTGGACATCTATTTTTTGACTGGTTTACCTAGGCATGGTGCCCCTCTCTCATTATCGGGTCCCGCCCACGGGGGTGAGTCCGTGAGGGAGTATATTCATCGGCACTGCAGAGAGGGATCTCAGCCGAGTACGGACAGCAAGATCAATATCCGAGATGTCACTGACTGGTCCTTGAGGACTATTCTGTTCACTTTTTCTAGACTGGCTGGTAGTGCGGCTCTTCGCATAACTAACAGGTCTTACATGCAGTATGCTTTGGAATGCCTTGAACCGAAGGTGTTTAACTGGTGCGATGCAGTACTCCCTGTGATGAAAGAACAACTGAACAAGGTGAAAATCTGAAGATCCAAGAATTTCGGCTATGGTTCTATTTTAACCGCTTTCGCTTTGGAGAAGATCCCACTGATGCAGCCGCAGTACATCTCAGTTGGCCTACCTCCACCAACTGAACCACGGATGCAAAGATGGGTTGACCTCATGTCTCGAAATGCTAGCCAGTCTCAAATTTCTTTTTTGGATACCTTCTTTGAGTGGTTCGATCGTCAGGAGATGGTTAACGCCAAGTTTCCATATGCTGGCATGGATTTCCGGGGTGACCCGGATTTAGTGCTGACAGCTGGCGAGCAGTGGGGTGCTATGCGTAAATCTTCTGATCATATCTTTGTTTATTATTCTTATAATGTTCTTATGCTTTCTCTGATCAAGACTAATCAAAACTCATGTGCTCATGTAGATATTGGACCAGTTCGACCGGTAGTACGCCGCAGAGAACCAGCGGCCGCTCCAGTAGGACAGGCTGTGGGGAGGGCCATCCTTCGTGACCTTGACATGGCCGAGACTCTTTCAGCACTACAGGATCAGGTCAAGGGCCTCACTCATGGTATCCCGGATGTGAGGATTGAAGAGCTGCCTCTGCGGTTGCAGCGACATACTACTGGGGTGCTGAGTCGATGGACTAGGCTTTTACGCATGATTGCATAGGCGGTGACTTGTTATCACTACCATCATTAGACTAGGGTGCCCCCTAGAATTTCAAGTTTTGGGTCATTTGACCGATTTTTTCTTGGTTACAGAACATTATGTATAAACTATAAACAATTTTGTATATATTTTTTATTTTCGGAGCTTTATTTTGGTTAAGTTACATGATCTTGCTGCATATATTGATGTGATGCTTCTCTTTTATATATGTCGCAAATTTCTATCTAACACATAATTTGCCAATGAGTCTATCAATGTGTTTAAAATTTTGGAAATATGTTGATATTGAATGAAATCGAACTGTCTTTCCAAAATCCTGAATCTTAGGAACATGCGATAGATGGCTGGATTCCATACAGAATAGATACCAGTGAGTTGTAGAATGATGAGTTGTGAGTCTAACCTGACGACAAGTCAGCATATGCCATGTGTGATGGCATCAGAGAGGAGTTCTATCAACACATTATATTCAGTGATATTGTTCATCGACTAACCAATACATACCCCTTTGAAACTTACCAACCCGCTGCTAGGATCGAAAATGGCCCATGCCACAGAAGATAGGTTCCGCGAACGACGACTCGCTCCGTCGGCATATCCAACAAATGATTCCAATATGTTCGACATCTACAACAAATGCAAAAAAGTGGATTACCTAACCAAAATAATTACTCTTAGCAAAAAACAAAAATGTAACAAAAGCATAAGGATTACTACGCGGAATTAAGCATAGTAACGCTTGAGGTACAACCCGTTGCGAGGTTGCACCAGTGGAATCCCATCATAGTCCATCAATTCATAGGCTCCTTTTTCTAATACACGCTTAACAATATAGGGACCCATCCATAACGATTTGAATTTCCCTGCTCCCAACTTATCAGATTCTCGGTCGTAAAGTAAGACTAGTTCACCTTCTGAGAAGACGCGAGGTTTGACATTTTTGTCGAACTATGCTTTGACTCGTTTCTTATGAGCTTCAATAGCCAAAGCTGCATCACGACAGGTTTCATCCAATTGGATTAGTTCAAAGAAATGAGCCTCTTCTTCTGAAGTTCCGGGGAGAAGGTCGACTGCGAGTTTGAGGGACGAGATTTCACATTGAACTGGTAAGATTTCTTCCAGACTGTACACCAGTTGAAAAGGTGTAAACCTGGTTGCATTTCTTACCGATGTCCGGTATGCCCACAAGGCTGAGTATAGGATAAGGTTCCAATTCCGTTTATGGACTCCGATCATTCTTTGCAGCATGTGCTTCAGGACCTTGTTGATTGCCTCAACTTGTCTGTTAGCTTGCAGATAGTACGGAGTAGAGCTGTCATGGGATAGTCCTAATTTGGCATCCAAATCAACCATCATGTGATTACAAAAATGTGATCCATGATCTGTGAATACGGCTTGTGGAACACCTAATCTGGAGACAACGTGATTAAAAAAGAAAAGGGCAGCCGTTTCGCCGCTGTTGTTTAATGTAGGCATCGCCTCGGCCCATTTGGTAAAATAGTCTACCGCGACTATGATATACCCATGCCCCCCAGCCGAGGTGGGGTTACAAGTCATGAAATCTATGCCCCATTTGTCGAATGGCCCAACAACAACTACTGGTTGTAGCAGTGCGGGTGGTCTTCTGGTTTTGCTATCGAAAATTTGGCAAGCATGGCAACTTCTAACTGCGGTTATGCAATCTTTGAACATTGTTGGCCAGAAGTATCTTGCTCGCAAAATTTTTTGCACAGTAGCATAACCAGATTAATGCCCCCCACACTTGCTTGAATGACAATCATTCAGGACTTTTTCAGCCTCCTCATGGGTGAGGCACCTCCACAGAATTGTATCGATACCGCGACAGTAAAGGGTATCACCGACGATCACGTAGTCTTTCGCTTGGTATCGAATCCATCGTTGTTCGGAGCGTGAGGTATTAGACCTACATGTTTGTGTCTAGAGATAGATGATTATATATCTGTACCACGGATTGCTTGATGATATCAGAAACAAATTTTCATCCACGATTGCTTCTTCAAATGTTGCATCGTTGGATGACGATGGGATATCACATAGTAACTCTGGGAATACTAGGGCTTTCTTTGATTTGGATTTTTTGAATTCCAGATCAAACTCTTGTAAAATTGCTATCCATTTTGAATATTTTCCCCCCAGCAACTGTCGTGACAATATATAAGTCATGGGGTTGCAATCTAATAAAATGGTAGTTTTTCTGAAGAGGACGTAGTGTCGAAATCTCTGTATCGCTTGAACAACTGCTAGGGCTAGATTTTCAACGTAGGAGTATTTCATTCCTGTATCATTTAAGTTTCGGCTTAAATAATATATAGGATGTTCAATTCCATTATCCTCTTGAACTAAAACCATCGCTATGGTCGTATCTGCTGCAGCGAGATACAGGTTAAAGTCTTTTTGATAATCAGGAGCATACATTAATGTGGCTTTTATTAAAGATTGCTTTAAAGCATCAAAGGAAGCTTGCGCGACTTGATCCCAAACGAAGGGTACTTCATTTTTCAATAGACGAGTATAACCTTTAGCTAGTTCGGCGTAATTTGGAAGGAACCTCCTAAGGAAGTTTGCTTTCCCTTGGAGTTTCTGAATCAGAAGCAAGTTTGAAGGTGGACGCAAATCAATGATTGCCTGAACCTTACATGGGTCGAGACGAATCCCATCCTTTGAGACCACGAAGCCAAGTAAACGATCAAAACTGATGCAAAACATGAATTTGTGTGGGTTGACTCGTATCTTGTGGTGTCGGCAACGTAGAAATATCGCTCTCAAATGCTGCGGATGATCAGTCCGCTTTCACGAATGAGCTGGAAGATTGTAGAGATATGGTTGAACGATGTTCTTGATGTCATGGAAAGCATAGTTCATTGCTCTTTGAAAAGTTGCCCCTGCATTCTTTAAACCAAAGGGTAGCTTACGATATGCGAATGTGCCCCATGGACAAATAAATGTAGTCTTTGACTGGTCCTTTGGGCAGATATTTATTTCATTATACCCAGAAAATCCATCCATAAATGAAAAGATTTCACATCCGGCGCATTCGTCAATTATCTGGTCAATAAAGGGTGTAGGGTAGTTGTCTTTCGGACAAGCTTGATTTACATCCCTGTAATCGATGCGCACTCTAATCGTTCCTTGTTTCTTCATCACAAGAACAATATTTGATACCCAATCGGTCAGAGGAAATGGGTAAATAAAACCAGCATGGAGGAGTTTTTCAACTTCCACCTTGATGGCAACGTCTTTCTTGGAGTGCACCTGCCGTAGTCGTTGTCGTATTGGTTTGACATCTGGATACATCTTAATTTCATGTTCAACTATGCTCGAGCCAATACCTAGCATTTCATCATATGACCAAGCAAAGACATCTCTAAACTCGTGAAAGAGAGCGCTATATATTTCCAGTTCTGAATAAGAACAAGATTTTCCGACATGAATATTCTCTACAACATCTATTTTGGTTGAGATATTTATGGCAGTAGTCTCTTCAATATTGGATACGTTTCTCTCGGAATCCACCGTATTCATAGTATTCGACAGAAATTCTAAAACTAAAGGATGGTCTAGGTTGCTGGAATTATCTTCTTTCCAATTCAGAAGATGGGAACGATGGTGGTAATCTTCCCACAGTGCCCCCTCAATCATCATTGATTGAACGATTCCTTTGTCTGTAGAGTGTACTTGCGACAAAGGATCTGAAGGGGTGCCATATTCCTTAGACCTATCTATCCAAACGCTTGATGAGCGTTGATACGGGTTTGCCTCCCATGCTGAAAACATTGATTGCTCTAATATTTCCAGTGGAATTAGAGGCAATACCTGCAGATGATCCATTTTAACATCATTTTCTGACATCTTTTGAATGGAAGATATCATATTGCAAGTTCCCACGTTAGCCACTTCCGCCAAATTGGTTGGAGGCGGTAGGGTAAAAGTTCCCATTAATGTGGGGTCTTTTAGTAGGCATACTCTGATATTTTGAAGTGTATTAGGGCTTCCATGGATCATTGGAACGCTTCCCGTAACTTGCGAACTGTTGGGGAGAAATTTTTGTTGGTCGATGATTGTAATTCCTCCATGGGAAGGAAATGCAATTTTCCTAAATTATGTCGACACAACGGCTGCCATGGCATATATCTAGGGTCTTCCCAATAGGATGTTGTAATCGAGGTTTCCGTCGATAACTTCAACATCAATTTCTACTGTTTTGTCCCCCAGTTCGACTTGCAAGTTACTTAATATCCCTTACAGGGTGTATGTTCGTCCATCAAATGCTTTTAATGTCGTCGACGATCGCGACAAGGATGGAGACCCTAGAGCTTTCCAGCAACTCATTGACATAATTCATGTGGATGCCCCCTCATCAATAATTGTTCTATGAATAGTTTTGTTGAGGGCTTTCACTTGAATGAGGAAAGCTAGTTGAGCTGGTAACTGAGGGTCGTATCCTTTGTGATTAAAAAACACAAGATTGGAATCCGTTGGGTCAATCCCACCTATTGCTGATAATAAAGCCTGCTTTTGGGAGGGGCAATTTTGTAGTACCTCAAGTGTCAACATCGCGGAGGGCGATTGGGCTAAATCCTCCACTATATTATAGTGTTGTGCTGCTCTGGCATGAGGATTAAACGTCGATTTGTGTACTACTCCCTTTGGCGGTTTATCATTAATTCAGGAATGATGGGTGGCACAACTTCGGTCGAAGTTGTTGTTGAACTACTAGGTTGATCATTATCCTTGTTGTTCAACATCTGTGGATTCCTGTAATCTTTATTCCTTGTTGATATGAGAGCATTATTCAGTTTCTTTGAACCCGACAACATTAGCACTTGGGATGAGGAACCATTTTCACAAGCAACCAAATTTGTTCCTGGGTTCGGAAATGGATCAATCAATACAACCGAGGTTTTTGACCTTTTGAAGAATTTTCTAAGTTCATCTTTATATGGACACTCTTTGGTCCAGTGATCCTTGTCACATATTAGGCATGGACTTTTTGGTTTCCTATCCCCAGAAGGGTTTGCAGAAGATTTTTCAGGAGATGACTCCTCCTGATTCTTCTTCTTCCCTTTCTTTTTCTTCTTGCCTCCCAGTTGCTTGGGTTCTTTGCCTTTGTCCGTCGACACGGCATTTACTTCCAAGGCTAGAAGTTCTTCATTTTCATTTTGACTCGAAACCGTGTGGGCCTTTTTCGACGTAGCCTTTATGGTTTTAGTGCTTGTCGTACCTATCATGCCATCGCCCACATGAGAGTCTTTGTTTGATTTAGGAGGGGGAGGAATGAAAAATTCCGGTCTAGGAGCATCAAGGATTTTATCGTAGAGCATGCCAGACTGAGTATAAATCAAGTCTAGATATTGTGCATGAGCAATAACTTGCTCTTCAGTGACGACCCCTCCCTTTGCCACATCTTCTGTAATAGCAGGTAACAATGACTTAATAAACCATTCAACCAATAGCTAATCAGGAACATACGTTTTTACCATTCTACGATGACATCGCCATTCATGAATATGATCGGATATGTGAGTGGACGTCGTTTGTTTGAAATTGGTAAGTAGCTCAGTTCCTGTTTCGTACCTTATGGGTAACTGAAAATGGATTAAAAAGGTTGTGGCTAGGGTACTGAAGTTATCAAACGAAGCTCTAGGAAATTTGATATACCACTTTGCTGCTGGACCAGTCAACGTTTGCTGAAAGAGGCGAAGCCTAATCAAATCATCATTGAGAGTGTTGGATGAACACCACATATGAAAGGTCATCACAAAATTCAATGGGTCTTCACCTGGATTTCCATTAAATTTAGGAATATCAAACAGAAGTTTATGCGGAATCATCGACCACCAAGAGGCGTAGGCAATTGGATTGTTCGTTAGTCGATTTAGATCTGGTAACTATAAAGTTGCCATAAAAGGCAACTGTTGATTCAGGCTTGGCGGAGCATACCCATGATAAGATGGAATTGCTTGAGTAGTTGGTCTTTGCATACCAGCATAATGCATTTGATGTTGGTAACTTTAGTAAGGTTGATGGGAATAACCATTATGATATGGTTGATATGGATGCCCATTACTTGCAAAGACTTGTTGCTCATATCCTTGGTAAGCTTGTTGGAATTGCGGTTGTTGGTATTGCACTAGCCATGGTTGTGAAGTCATGGGCTGTTGCCTAGTACTGACTGTTTCACCAAGATGGGGGGTGGTGATCCCCATTTGAACCTGTGGCATTCCACTGGTCGATGATTACGATCATGTCGTAGGTATAAGAGGTTGTTGCATTATAACCTGAGAAACTTGAGGTTGGCATACAACTGGCAACGCTTGTACTTGCGATACTGCCACAATAGTCGACGTAGTGGTGATATTTGTCATAGGTAAACTTTGTTGCATTGAGCATACAACTCTTGGTTGTTGAGGCAAGATTGGCACCCAACCGCTAGTTGTAATTCCAGCATAACCTAAATTTTGTTGTGAACTCTCGCATGGTTGTCCTTCTAAAGAAGGCAATGAAAGGGTATATGGCCCTCCATACGACAGTAATCCAATACTCAAAGGAATGATTTGCCTTTGGGGACCGGTTTGCCCAAATTGACACTGTGAAGGATCAATTTGTCGAGACTCAACGTAAGAGATTCCAGATACAATTTTGGACGAACAAACGGGAATAGTCAATACTGTCGAAACAACCCCTGGATGGACTCCATCCAGTGATTGAGAGCTGGTTGGGACAGATCACACGCCGACAAACATTGTCGGAGTAGCAGCAGGAATTTTTGCTGATGCTGTGTTGGCTAACACAGTCCTTGATGTCGACGGTTGTTCAGACATATTAAGCCTATCCAAAATATTCCTTAGTGATCCTTCAGGAACTTCCGATGGTGGGAGAATATCTTCTGATGAAGAAGGATACAGGGCGATCCCAGCTCCAAATTGCATTGGAGTGTTAGATGGAGGATCTTCCACAATCTCTTCTATGGTAATCAATCCAAGACGAAGAGGTAGACTGTCAGGTCCGTAAAATATTTCTAGTGCCGAAGAAGATATAAGTTCTATAGCAACAGACATTTGGGGAGTAACACCTTCCGAATCAGCTGTAGATGGAGATGGTTCAGCAATAGAAGTGTTTACCGTCACACTAGGATCAGTTGTAATGTCCTTTTGTTGCTGCGGAATTTCTCCTATAGAGGCAGGGATACCAGAAATGTTCGGAGTAACCGGAGTCTCTGAGGATGTCGAAGTACTTGCTCCAACCAACCTAGGGGACTTTGATCCGGTCAAACAAGTCCACTTTGTCCGGAATGGTTTCACATCTGGAGTCAACGACGGTTGACTCGTAAGTATCCGCGAACGACGAGGTTTTGATTGACTTTCTTCCATGATTTTGGATTACTTGATCAACTCAAAATAAAAGGGGAAAATGTTTTTGAATTAAATGAATTTTAGAAGCTTTGACACAACTTGTTTTTTCAATTTTTAAGAGTCGAGAAAAAACAAAAGATGACTATAGTCACCTTCAATTTTTAATGAGCTTGAAGTGACAAGTGCTCAGATGGACCTTTTCTTTTAAGGAGTTTGAAAAGGAACAAAAGGGACTTCTCTAGAAATCTAGGTAGATGGGATTACCAAACCAATCGTAAAACTGCAAAATAGTTTTTATGTTACGACAGTTGTTGAGGAGGTAAATCCCCTCTGCAGATAGAGGCGATCCCTACTATCCCAAACTGGGTCTAGAAACAATCATCAAATGCTATAGTGAAAGTTCCTAATTGCAAATTAATAGACCAGTGATGAAGGCCTACCTGGATTCCAATGCTATTGTTTGTAGAAGATGTGGTGCTCCCGTTCCTTTGCTTCGGCAAATCACAATCCTCACGATCTCCGTGAATGCACACCTACACATACAAGAAATGACACAAACACAAGCATAAAATCCAGCATATGCAACTATATATCAGTCAGAAAAGATATAACTCGTCATCATCACAAATAATAACAAGAGTGGAACCATAACCAATAGTCGTTCATTAATACTTAATCAAAGAAGAATACAACCAAAGTTCTAACGTTGGATTCTCCTTTGGCGGGTAGTCAACAGCACATGTCTCGCAAAGCCTGTCGAGAATAAGGACAAGCCTCTCTCTTTGGTTCTTGGACAATAATCTCCTTGCTTGGATTTGGCCTTATGGGAAACAAGAAGGCTCTTGCAGCATGAAGCTCTTGCAAACTTGATAATTCTGAATCTCTGGAACTCTGGAACTAGATTGCCAAGGAAAATGGACAAGCTTTTATAGATGGAGGAAGGGGAGTTGGGATCATCCACAATAATCATGGGATTGGCCATATCATCAAGGAAGCTTCCATGGGAGGTGGCAAACCACTTCCTCTCTATGGAAATCCGTAGCCAAACCACCCAACTCAAGATAGATAGCAGTCCAGGAATTTGTTAGGACGAAACTTCTGCCGTTTGTTTGTTAAAAAACACCTCTGATTATGGTGGGTGCGGGTGCGACTCTATGACAGAGTGCCAATTGGCACGCCCTCTTTGGAGGATTTCCCCCTTTGGCGCGAGGGCTGCAGTATGGAACCACACCAATGGAAAAAGAGCTATTTTTAGGGTTTTTCAGAAGGAGATGTCTTCATGGCAAATAAAGCTCATGTTTAGAGGAATGCAATGCAAGTGTTTGTAGGCCATGTCACTTCTCATAGGTCCTGGAATGAGTCCTCCAATATGCAGGAGAGGGGTAGCAGGGATAGTGACAAATTGTTGTGTAATAGATGCCCCCTAAAGCATGAGGCCGGAGAGAGAGAGAGAGGGGTGAAATGCTTTACCAGAACATGTCCAACTGAAAACACTGCCATTGGAAAACCTGCGTGGAGAATACAACTGATATCTCAAATACATGATATATGTGGTATGGGCACAACCATCCATAACAGAGTACACAATAATCTAGATCCAAGATATGGGCGTAGCCATCCAGTGAGGATCGATAAATAGACTTAGGCATGGTCGCAGCCATCTAGTGAATGAGTCATGTAATAATCATAATAATCCACAAAATCGTAGCCTGGATCCCAACAGACAAAATCTAGGGTCTTGCGCTTCATCTCGATTCGAACAAAGTACAAGTTCAAGCATGCGAATATAGGGGTCGAAGTCGAACATGCAGGAGCATCGTCTGATTACCAGCCAATGATGAAAGCTGTTAATAGACACGAGAGGTACCACCAATAATGACAATGGCCGTCAAGGTACTACAGGTACAATCTACGGCATGTGAATCAGTGAGCTAGCATTGAACACCTGTAGAATCATTCAATCGGAGACCAATGATGAAAACCTTGCGTCGAATGCGAAGAACCTGCCATTGAGGCATGCAGGCTCCAAGGCACCAGAAGGGAGTCTCTAGATAAACTTCCTAGATAATGAGCTGAAGTCGACATGAAGTGACCTTGATCAAAGGTGGGCCATAGTGTTTCCCACATCATCGACGTGAGACAGAGGAAGATAATGTTTTGTGAATTAGGATTATATGAGTTATCAGAGGAAGGTTGATATTTTGTAGAGGTCAACTTCTCTTGAACATATTGGTGGCACGATAGTGGACTTGGCAGTATTTGACATCAATCGATCAGAGGTCATGGTGATAAGGCAAAGAGCAGATGAGAGGTCAAACAGGATCACCCAAACCCACGGAGGCAAGTGAAAAACGAGATGAGATGTCGCCACCCAGACAGAAATGCAGACAAGAACCATGTTCAAGAGCGACATACTATCGACACGACAATGATTTTGGTTCTATTTTCCCCACCCCATTGTAGTCAATTAGTTGGTTCTGGGGATTAGATTCTATACGTCAAATTCATGCCCCACCCCCAACTATATAAAGAAAGCCCAATGGTGTCTGCCCGGGATGACATTGAATATATTCGTGCCGGGGCTTTTGGCTCTTCCTAAATGGCACGTGTGGATAGCTAGCGGACAATGCCGCTATTATAGCAGTCAGTAATTATGCACTTTTCTGCCCTCGCCGACGAAGTAAATAAGTAAGCGACTGCTGGTCATGATGCACAAGCAGGCTCGACCATAAGGCCCGTAGGGAC
>APFE031333137.1:28899-84543 GCA_000404065.3 Pinus taeda
TATAAATTCATTTTCATGTACATAGGACAGACAATCGTCTGTGTGGCAGACTGATGATTCGGACTCATCATCCTTTGATTTGGATGATCATCTATTCGTAAATGATGTACATTTGATGTCTTTATATTCCTGAATATATCGCAGCTTGGATGGATGAAACTAGATCTGGGGTCTTCAAAACTCATTCAATCTTCACTCAGAGTACAAGTCGATCCATGTGAAAAAAATTTCTGGAGTCAAGCATGGAAAGACATCACCTGATTACCAGCTAATGATGTAAGTTGTTAATAGGTGCGAGAGGAATCACCAATAATGACAATGACCCTCAAGGTACTACAGTACAATTCATGTGGTGTGAAAAAGGACTTGGCGTCGAACACCACGCAAAATCTTTCGGTCGAAGGCTATTAATGTAAACGTGTCACCGAAAGTGAGAAACTTGCCATTGGGGCATGTAAGCTTCAAAGTACTGAAAGGGTTGTTCCTAGGTCGACTTCTTGGATAATGAGCTGATGTTGACAAGAAGTGACCTGTCGTAGGAGGGCCTTAATGAATCCCACATCTACGACACAGAACGAAGCAAATGATTTTGGAGGTGAAAACGATCTGATGATACAGTGTTCAGGGCGGCGGTCATGAAAGAATGAAGCTTAAATGTATTGCAGCGGGTGAGACACAAGTGAATTCTCTGAATGAATTCTCTTGAACATATCGGTGACACTAAGAGGTAGCGTTAATCCCAAAGATGGGTGGTGTGATGGACCAATGGTGATATGACTAGTGAACAGAACAATCCAACCCGGCTCGGATGCGGAGAGAAAGTGTCATGTTCAAGAGCAACTTGCTACCAATAAAGTTTTTTCAAGTTTTCTTCCCAATTTTCCCCAGTCATTGCTGACCGGTACCTCTTTATTTTTGTCAAGCTTGAGGAGGATAACATATGCTTGTTCTATAATCCACCCTTCGGGCGAACCTGTCGCTATATTTTAACAAGCCTAGCGACAGTGAAACTCGTTCTCGTCCATTTGGACGAGTTTGTCACTATTCGGTTTTAACGAGTTTAACGACAAAGATAGCTCAGTCCTTTTCAATTTTAGAGAGTCTGAAAGGGACGGAAAGGAAACTCCAAAGATTATTTTTCATCATATAATCCCTTAAGTCTGAAAAAGTGTAAAATAATACAAAAGGGATGAATTTTCGATAGTTTTAACGAGCCGAACAAGACAAGCGCTGGATCTTTTGTGTAATAATCCCTCAAGTCCAAAAAGATTAAAATCTAGAGGAGGGATAGCACTTCTGATGACTTTAACGAGCCGGAGAGGCTAATCGCTCAGCAACCTTTTCATATTTTACGAGTCAGTTGAAAAGAGCTTAAAGGACTCGTTTTTCGAGGAACGAGTGATGATTTCGGGTAGCAGCTGATTCTAAGTAAGGTTTGGAATTTTCCAATCACGACAGTGTCACAAGGATGGCTAATAGAATCACTCTTCGCAGATGTTCCTCGAAAGGGTAAAAAATCAAATGGAGGTGAATGATCGGCTAAAAAAATAGAGTGGAGGTGATGATGAGAACACGACCAAGGCTCAAAAGCTGATGATAATACATTCACAATGGTTATTTACCGAAAATTGGTTCATTTTTTAATGAGCTTAAACTCTGGGGGAAACAATTGCTCATTGCTTATGTTTATTTTTTAACGAGCTTGGATTCCGCGTTAAAACTACTCATGGCGGGTTTATTTTTAAACGAGCTTGAACCCTCTGGTAACACTGCTCGCCAATCATATAATAAGGATATCTCATCTAAGATGCCATTTTTTATGGGGCTTGCACCTTTTGAAGCTTTGCCCCAGATCCTTTCTTTATGCAAGCTAGGAAACGACCAACCTTACGAGTTTAAAGGGTTAGAGGACCTACAAATTTAAAAAAATAAATCGTTGTTCTTCGCTTGTATGCGAAAAGGTTTGCATTCCTCCAGGTATAGCGAAAAATTCCCAGGTTACCATTAAATTCCTCCATCCGCGTCGCAGAAAAAATGCTTCCTTGGTGATGTCTACCGAAATAGACAAAGGTGAGTGGCGTAGTCGCTTCCATTGACATAACTTTGACGAGTGAATCTTATTCCAGTATAATCCCATTTTCCTGTCAAGACGCTGTGTCAGACTAGTCATATATCCTTCGAGGAAACCTACTCTATACCCAAGGTTTTCCTGCCGAAACAGACCAAGGTGCATGCCCCCTAGGTTTCAATCATATCCCCCTGAATCACTCACGCTCATTAGGTGGACAGACTGAAGATCGATGAGACATTCCTTGCATGAAAATACCATTTAGGGATGGAATTTGACTATTTTCTATGTGTGAACCGGGGAATGACAGTTGGTCTACGAGCTTGACCATTCTGCCCTCGTGCGGAAAACACATTACTCTAAAGAGTGAGGAGACGACGGCTCCCATGCAATAAATATAGTCATACCCAAGTAGTAGATTATAATCTAGGGGTCCTTGGACTACCATCACGTTCATGTGAATGGTTTTCCTTCTCAAAGTAATGGGCACATTGGGAAGGATCCCTAACGGTCGACTGATTCCTTTTTCAAAGCCTGTCAGATTTCTCATTTCAGGGAAAAGTGATGGTGAACCAAGTGCTTTCCAAGAAGTTGAGGAAAGGATACTCACAGAAGCCCCTTCATCTATGATGGTACCAGCCATGACCATTCTGTAAGCTTGTACAATGATTCAGAATGGTACATTAGCTGGTAAACGGGGTCTGCCTAGTAGATTCCAGTCGAAGGAAACGACTAGGTTGCTTGGAGGTGGGACCGAATAGACAGTCAGATAGGACTCTGATGAACTTCCTTCCTACGGTAAAGGAACAGGTAGACTGCCCCCAAGTTCATCGGAGTCTGTGTTTACGAAAAGAATTTGAACGGTGTCGTTCTCTTTCTCTTTAGTGACGGTATCACTCGAAGATGATCCCTCTAAAGGCAAGACCGGGTCAACTGCCGCCTCGACCTTTTGACTTTCGTCATGTATGGATTCAGAGGGTTCATTTTCAATGATAGATGCTTCGACCGACCACAACGGCGTGTCAGTCCGATTTTCAACCAGTGGTGGACTTGGCAAGAGTTTCTTATATCTAGGAGGGAACCGTAGCGGTGAAGCAAGATGGTCATCCAAAACTCTTTTGGCTTTGTCTAGGAAGGGACAATGGTGGACGGCATGATCGCCTTCACACAGTTTACAAGGAAATTTGCAATTCCTTTTTTGTCCAGATACTTCACTTTCACTGGTTGACGTTGTACTTTCAACATGATCATCAGATGTTGACGACACCAGATTGTACAAACAAGGAGACCAGTCCCTTAAGATCCGCGGGATGCAAGGACAATCTCGATGATAGTGATCTCCTTTGCAAATGACACATGGAGATTTAGGTTTAGACGGTGCAGTGTGAGGATTTTTGCTAGATGACACATGGTTGCCCCCTTTTTCTTTTGGCCCCTTCTTCTTCTTTTCCTTTTTCTCTTTCCGCTTCTTCGTCTTCTCAGTTACTTGATCTTTAACTTTAACAACTTTATCATCGAAGAGGAAGGAGGAGAGGGAGAAACGGACGAAGTGGAAGGTTGGGGGGCAACTCTAGTATCACCTATTTGCTGACTTGACTATTCAGGAATTACAATATTCTGAATGATAGAGGTAGAGAAGAGCCATACGGGAAAACTAATCATCAACCCTGGAAGTGACAATATGGCCATATGGGGTGCACCAACATCTCCCCAAGAGGAGAAAGGACTAGGATTTCCTCCAAGGGGAATCCTTGGTTGGTAGACTCCATTTTTCTCAACCTAAAGACCAACGAGGGAACTTGTGATGTTGTTCTGATTAAAATAAATTTTAGACGCTTTGACACAACTTGTTTTTTCAATTTTTAAGAGTCAAGAAAAAAGAAAAGATGACTCTAGTCGCCTTCGACTTTTACTCAGCCTGAAGTGACAAGTGCTCAGATGGACCTTTTCCTTTAAGGAGTCTGAAAAGGAACGAAAGAGACTTCTTTGGAAATCTAGGCAGAGGGATTACCAAACCAATCGCAAAACTGCAGAATACTTTTTACGGTACGACAGTCAATCTTCCCGAATGTTGTGTTCAGTGCATTGCGATCAGTAGGGCGGTAGACACGGCTTCCTAAGGATAAAGGATATAGCCTATTGTGGTCTCCCAATATATACTTGATGGTATGTGGGAGCACAAGTCCGTACTAGCACTTGTCGTCTCAGAGTGGAGGAATCACCCAACCAACAATGAAAACAACAGTTACCAAGTTTTACGACGCCGGAATACATCTCTAGCCTAGACTTCTAGATGTTGTGCGTTAGGTTCCAAAGCCTTTTTAGATTCATTAAATTTATTTTATAGTTGATCTTGTTTAAAAATTTGCCTTTCAGGTTCACCGTGTGATGTGTATACAATTCCTAAAATGCAGTCTAAGATGATAAACAACTGTTTCATCTTCTTTTGGCAATGAAAATCCTAGCTACTAAGGAAAGAAAATTGAGAGCCTTTCAACAAAGAGCACAAAGCACACACTAAATGCACTGTCCTAAATCAAACCAAGCAATCTAAATTCAAATGCACATGCATGTATTTGTTTTCAGCCTTCTTAATGTGTAAATGACAAGAAGAATGCTAAGTGCAAATATGAATTATTTTCAAAGAGACATTACTTAACAAATTTCTTTTCAAAATGAAGTGAAGATAAGGGCGACACTTTGCGATTTCAAAATGAAAACTGTTTTTTGACACTTTAAAAACTACTAATTCAAATCATATACAAGAGTAACAGTACAATCGACTATCAATAACAATGGGATTCTCTTCTATGACTGAAAATAACACTTATGACACTTTCAGATTAAGAAACGACAGTTCAACTACGCTACTTCTTTGTAAAAGAGAACTGAAAATGGCGCACAATACATGAAAACACTTATAGTTCTTTGCACAATAGAGGT
This sequence comes from Pinus taeda, assembly GCA_000404065.3. Lineage (NCBI taxonomy): Eukaryota > Viridiplantae > Streptophyta > Pinopsida > Pinales > Pinaceae > Pinus > Pinus taeda. The sequence goes on from APFE031333137.1 coordinate 33,911, forward strand.
GGAATGATGGAAGAGAAGGGGGTTTTCACAGAGATATACTGACCGCAGACAACAAAACTCCTAAATAGAATTGAAAAGTGTGAAGAAAAACCAAGTCTGAAGGTAAAATTAACCTTCCCTGACCATCGCACCTGTCACACAGGGAATCCAGTATGCATCTCACCTACTGCACACTGGAAGTGTGATGCATACAAACTACCTTGAAGGGAGGGTGTAATGGTACCACTGCGAGACTTTTAACCACTCTTTTCTCATAATTTACAGTTTAGTTTAGGGATATAGGCCGAGTAAGTGATGTTCAGTAAATGTAAATCACAGGGGTTGATCTAAGGAGATTACTAGAGCCACCACTTAGGGCAATTAGAACGTTTGCAGATCGATTGTTCAATTTATAAACAAAACTCGGAGATAGACTGAAGCACCATTGGTCTACTTTGCATTTGCATAACAAATGCAGTTCGAAGGCTAGTTGGCTTGACTTCAGGCTCTGTCTGTAAGTTTATAAAACAAACAAAGATAGACTAACAAACAATCTATTCGCTCCCCAGTGGAGTTGCCATTTTGTTACCGGGATAGTGTCCACTCGGAGCTGCTATTCCCACTAAGACTGGTAGCTATCGTAGAAACAAACAAGTAAAGACTACTTTCATTTTCCTTTATGAAAAATAGATAAGAATGGAACAAAGGACATCAACCTTAGTCTTGCACTTGGTTCCTTACTTGATTCCTCTCCTTCCTGATAGATCTTTATCGCTTCCTCTTCGTCTACCTAGCTTCAAAGAGCACCTGTGGAATCAAAGAAGCATAATGCTATCGAAGAACAAAGATCTATATTCATAAATAACACAGGACCAGATATGTATTATCCACACCAATGCATATATAATTAAACATACAAGAATATGGAGGAAAACTTGAATAGCTTTATTAATATCAAGAATAGCAAGAGGATTACAACCAATTGTTTTGACCCAGCATCATCCTCCAGCAAGAAATCCCTTCTTCACCTCAAGTAAAGCTTAGATCACCCAACACTATGAGTTTCGCTAGAAACCAACAACACTTCTTTACAGATACAAGTTCCAGCCTCTGATCCTTATGAGAGGATCCATATATAGAGATTGTAGGGGGGTGAGTCATCTTCTGGGGTTTTGATTAGTGTCCTCTCTCTAATAGTTCTTGATTCCACTTGGAGACTGATAATCTCTAACTCATCCTTGGTCTAAAACAGAGAGGCAAGTGTCAGAGGGGAAGCTTCTGGAAGATTCTATGATCTTCCACCTCGCAAACTGTCTCTGCCATTTGTCCATTCTCTCCCATCACACCCTATAGAGGGGCCATCTAGTATGCATCACACCCTTTACACTAGGAAGGTGATATAATCAGCTGACCTTGTTCCTTTAGGTAGTGAAGCAACACTTTTAGGGACTTAGGAGCCCTCAGTGTATGGACATTTATGATTGGGGTTGCAGTGCCCAAAAATGACTATAACACCTGGGAAACTAAACGAAAGTAGGCTCAAGCTATACACAGGGGATACTACCCCTCCACAATGACTATATGGAAGAACGACAATCTTAGTAATCCAGGTAGCTACTAGGGATTGCGGGACTATAAACTATGCTACCCAATAAGGAGAAAAGCATAGTAGGGAGGCTGCGTGATGGAAGACAGGAGTGTGACAGGTGAACCTGCGCTAGATGAGCTGTGCCACCGAGGATGGTGCTACATAGATGGGTTGAAAAGTAGTCGTTGGAGTTACTATTCATTATGTGATGGAAAAAATTTCATTAAGAGGAGAAGTTAGGTGCCATTTATGCAGAAAATATTTGTAGATCTGCCACCAAAGACACATTTATGATCAGAAATTGGAGGGAATGGGCGGATTTGAATTCAAAACCTTCTATAAATTGAGCATATTGGTTCACCGAAGAACATTTTCCATTTTGAGAATTATGTTTGAGCCCTATTATTGTCTCTATATGAATCCAAAGGTGTGGGAGGAATTGATTTCTAGTACAGTATTTGTAACGTTTCCTAAAATTAACTAGAGAACTATTCTCAAGCAAATGACTGCCACAAATCCCACAAAAGTCGTGAGTTCTGAAGTTGTTGTGTCCAACGTGATGACCCTTAAGGTATCATGTATGGAAGCTACACCCATTGTGCCTACAACACCGAGGTCTCCTAGGTCGAAGCAATCGACTACCAAGGAGAAGCAGAAGAAACCTATGTTGGTGAGACAGTCATTGCAGAAGAATCTGGAGGTTCGACAGAAGGAGAAGAAGGGTAAGTAGCTGGAGAAAGTTGTGGACTTCGAGGAAGAGGAATTCCAAGGTGTAGAGGAATTGGATGCTGAGGAGGTCGAGCCTATCGCATGGCTCCCCAAGTATATCCCTCTATGAAAAGGGAAGGCCAAAGTTACAAAAGACCCTGATTCTGGGAAGTTTACAGTCTTGACACCCCTGTTGCAATAACCGGTGGAATTTGAAGGCACAAACTTAGCACACATTCTAGTGCTAAAGATGGAGGACTGGGATCTCGTGGACCATGAGAGATTCCCACATTTGGCTACTAAAAAGTAAATGAACAAGATCTATTATTAAGAGACTAGAGTTACACAGTTGGAACCCATGAAGTGGGTCAGAGGTGTTGAGCAGGTTGGGTTGCTATAGATGCTTTGCGTGCTACATTTTCATAGATCAATTATAAACACAGTGTGTGTGTGCCAGCTGCTCGCATTAGTTCATGATGGGTACCTATGGCTTGGGGAGCCCATCCCGATCCAAGATATGCTAATTCATTGGATAATGAAGTTGCCCTACAAGGGAGCGGACCTTATCAAGGAATTTGAAGGGAAAAGTGGAGAAAAGTAGTTAGCGGAAAAAATAAAGTCAGAATTTGGTCTCATAAAGAATTCACACAGATACTCTATCCACTCTATTTAAGACCAAGTGGTGCAGTTCGCCACCCAAATACTTCCAGGAAAAATCATGAGGAAATGTTGTGCAGATGAAGTTCCAGCACCTTTAGTCTCATTGGCTACCCAGTGCATGAAGGGAGTACAATACAACTAGGCAAAGTATTTTTGTAAGGAGTTCCTCACGAACTTTCCCAAAGTTGATGAGGATAGTAAGCCCTTACATTATGCATGGCTTCTACTGTTAATATTCTTAGTAGTATGGAAGTTACTGGATGACAGCTAATTTCCTTCACATGTGGAAGACTTACGAGAGGCAGTGAAGTTCGCTTCACTGTGGGTGACAAAGGATCTAGAGAGGATCAAAGAATAAAAAAATTTCTGGCTATTGATGGAGATGGATCTTAGGATAGTCATCAATCAGCGACCATGGTTGTCCCCAAATTTTTATGAGAAACTCAAGGCCTTCGCGAATTTCAACGCCGATTTCTGCAATGTATCAATTGGGGCGCGAAAGGACCCTAACACTACATGGCACAAGCTGCCATACTTAGTCTCAGCAACAGATGTATAGGAGGTCGTGGGGTGTTGGCCAACGAAGTGGTGTGAATCCATAGACCTTAATGTTGGTACCAACAAGGGTGTTGAGAGCTCCACTGCATAGTCGAGCATTGTGCACGAGCGTAAAGAGGTAGCACAAAAGGTAGCATAGGCTCTGGCCAAGAAGATGAAGAAAGAAGTTGCTGCTAAGGAAGTTGAGGAAAAATAGTGTGTTACGAAGGACCATACAGAGGCAAAGCATACTGGTACAGATGAAATCGAAGAAACATCTTCCAAGCATACAGATGAGCAGGAACTATCAGGATGCGAAGGAGGCGGTGGAGAATGGTAGGGCACCCCCTTCACATTGAAGAAGCATGGAAAGGTCAGGACCATTGGGCCATGAAAGAAACATAAATTAGACAAGAAGGTGCGCATCGACTTAATGGTAATCACAGAAGAGGATCTCGATGAGATCGGTGATAAGGTCAGAGATACCACAACAGAGTTGTGGCAACAGTTTGAACAACAATATATGTTGGGGAGCATCACGAAGGATCTACGTGAGCTGAAGATCCATACCAACATGATTCAAGTGAGTGTTGGGAAAGCGAGTAGGGTGCAAGCAAGCCTGGCACAAGGGCATGACACAGTAGCAGAACTGGAATGGACTCTGGACCTCAGAGTCATACCTTTATTATAAGGGTTTGTTCGCGTGGAGTCAGAGCAGGACCGTACTATAATAAGTATAGTAAATGACATGGGAGTCAACTTGGCTGTGTTTCCACTTCAGAACCTCCACACATTGCATCAGGGGGTTTCAGACGAGCTAAGGATCAGAGAGCAGCACGCCCTTATAGTCACTAGTGAGTTCAAAGTTAACAATGAACAAATGTTTGTGGAGAAAGCTCAGGCTCTGAAGGAAAAGGAGGAGTTGTAAACACGAAGTTAGAGCCTGGAGACAACAATAGAGTAGGCATGAAAGATAGTGCCAGAGTTAAACATCCTAAAGGATGCTGCAGCTACAACAAAAGTTAGAAAATTGGCTGCTATAGTCCATGCATCGAAGGATGAGATCAGTAGAGTAACGTTCGATTTCCAGATGAAGATCTTAGAGCTGCAGCTAAAGTTGTAGCCCACAACTCCACATGAGGTCTAGGAACAACGCAAAATAGTGATCAGAGAAAATATGGGCACATTGGATACTCCAGTCAGAGACTGTGTAATGATGTTTGATCAAGCCATGGAGTTGTGGACAAACTTACAGGAGGACCCAAACTTGCATAGACTAAACACGGATATTAGGGAGACACATCATAAGTATGATGAATTTTGAGTGATTGTGTTCACTTTGGCACTAGCATAATGCCTTGTAAAATTGCAGGAAGGCAAGCAGCTACGATCACAAACACAAGAACTACAGAGGAAAGAGGCCCTTCTAAAGGCTAGATTACAATCATGGATAGAGGAAGCCTTCTAGGTTACTCTATCGCTTCTAGAAAAGCTAAAGGTACTGCAACAGACTTAGAGGACAATGTGCCTAGAAGTGGAAGGCCCGATGAATAACAAATTGGTTGACGAAGTGCAACAGGTCGTGGTGCAGAGCGCTGCTGACATAGGAGCTTTATAGGTTGAACTAGGTGGCCTCTACAACAATATCAAGGTGCTAGTCGAGTGACTTGAGGGTGAGTCACCATATTTGTGTTGGGGGCATGTTAGGATAGGATCCCCACAGTGAGTTATGGGGTTATCTTAACTTAATTTTGTAAAAGTTTTGTAAAGAATGTAAAGTCTCCACGAAATTTGGATATGGAGCGCACGGCTAGATAGGAGTCAGAGGGGATTTAGCCCCTTGTTTGGGTAAGTAATAGGTCGTTTTTGAGACTCATCCATGGGTCACGAGTCATGGTATTGTATTGGAAATTATATATATTTGAGTCATAGACAGTCTCGAAGAGGTGGTTAGTAATGAACAAAATTCAAGATAAAGACTGTTTTGGGCAAGTGCTAAGGCAGGAAGGCTCTACATACTATACTTAGGCGAAAGGGGAAGGCTCCTGTAGTTGAGTGTGAAAGAGAACATGGTAAGTCCATAGCTGAGTGCGCGAACCCTTGCAGCTGAGTGCGTAGGGTGGATAAGTCTATAACTTGAACACTAGAAAAGAATAAAGACTAATTTTGAAGAAATATCTTCCATTTGAGTATTATTGTCAATTCTGTTTATGTTATATTTTGTTACTCAATAATATGTTTTCTATGGAATAATGTATAAATGTTGCATGAATCTATTGAATCTATAATATTTATGCATGAATGAAGTAATTATCTGATTTCGTGAAGATAAGGGTTAATTTTGTTATGATTTCTGATGAATTGGGTAGATCTGCGTGAAGGTAAATCTAGTGTTATTAATTAGTACACGAAATTGGACAGTTTTCCTCTTCAGGGTCCGTAAATATTGATCGTATACCTTTGCAAAGGTCTAGAAGCCATTTTCCTAGAGTTATAGTATCAGGCCATAGAAGGATATTGTTCTGTGCGAAGGCAGATTTGAGCTACAAGGGCTTAAGACCGCTTATCACACTATCTCTCGATGCAGAAACCTAGTTCTAACATCCCCCAATACTACTTCGAGTGAATCTACTACAGCCTGCACTATGAAGGTTGTTGCCGAAAGTGCCAATAATTAGGGTTTTGTTGGTTGGCGCAAACAACTTTGAACTTGGGCCAGGCCCCTTTAAGCCAACAAATGGTTCGGTTGTTAGGACCGAGTTCTATTTGAGAGATGTGTGATAAAAGGTTTCCTACAAAGAAAGAGGTTGACAAGTGGATTAATCGAAACATGCACATGTTCATGGCTTAAAAGAACATGAGCCCTAAATTCTACAAAGAGTAGTGGTTACAGAGATTTTTATACATAGACGAGACCGATGTGTTCTTCTGTTTCTTCCCTGAGGAACTATACGAGTGGTTTTCTAAATTGACTGATAGTCAAGGGACATGGATGCTTGATGGTCCTATATTGTGGACCCCTAAAATGGTGCAACATCTGGAGGCATCAAAAAGAAATATCTCGTGGGCTTTGGATCACTAGATTGATCTTACATTGGGAATTTTTGTGACTTATTTCGCGATCGACAGAAATATCAGCTATAGCAAAGTGGAATGAAGGCTCTTTAAAGGACCATGAGATAAGTATTTGAATTGCTAAACACTAGGATTAAAATGTTATTATGTGAAAAGAGGGTTATGTAGTTATGCAAGCTATAGATCTAGATCGACAGGATTCAAGTGAGCAGGGTGCAAGAAAGCCTAGCATAAGGAAGCGGGATAGTAGCAGCGATCGAATGGACTCTAGACCTTTGAGTCACACCTTTAACAAAAGGGTATGTTCGTGTAGAGTCAGAAGAGGACCGCACTGTATTATTTAAACTAAATGACATGGGAGACAACTTGGCCTTGCTGCTGCATTAGAATCTCCATGCGCTACATCAGGGGGTTTTAGACAAGCTAAGGATTAGAGAGCAGCACGCCCTTGCAATCATCAGTGAGTTCAAATTCCACAATGAAAAGATGTTTGCAGAGAAAGCTCAGGCTCTAAAGGAAAATGAGGAGCTACATACATGAAGTCAGAGCCAGGAGACAACAATAGGGCAGGCCTGTAAGACAGTTCCAAAGTTGAACATCCTGGATGATGCCGCAGCTATAGAAAAAGTCAAAAAATTGGCTGTTGCGTCCTGTGCATCGAAGGATGAGATCAGAAGAGTAACGTTTGATTTCCAGATGAAGATCTCAGAGTTGTAGCTGAAGTTGCAACCCACCACTCTACCAGAGGTTTGGGAACAATGCAGAGTAGCGATCAGAGAAAATATGGGCACATTGGATACCACAATCATAGACTGTGCAATGATTTTTGACCAAGCCATGGATTTGTGGAGGAATTGGCAGGAGGACCCGAACTTGCAAAGGCTGAACACAGATGTCAGGGAGACACAGTGCAAGTATGATCAAGTCTAAGAAATTGCACACACTTTGGTGTTAGTACAATGCCTCACATCGATCTTAGATCTCTGACATCCCACAGAACATTAAGGACGCTTCGACACATCTAGCTCAACTATTCACGGGCAAGTGGTCTCAACTTGTCTTTTGGAGCATTTATGTCGCTTTTTGTTTTTTCGCTTATGTGAGTGTTGTTTTCTTGATTTATTTAAACTCTTGTTGTCTTTTACATGCATACTATCTTGTACTAGCACTGTTTCATTTTTCGTTAGTATCTCACTGTTGTCCTGTGCATGAAATTGTTTTGCATGAACGGTTGTCGATTTGGCGACTCGCTTCACCCAAATGCATCTTGTTCCATTGTATGAATCTTTCATTCACTATTTTCATGCATGATCATTTTATTCTTCTTACACTCAGTATCACCATGCATTCACTTTCACATTTGCTTTCAATTTCCCATCGGCAAGTCTAAGTAGCCTTGGCTCGACTCTGCCTTACCAAGATAGAATTGCGCAATCTTGAGAGGGAAGGCTCTATCTTCCCCTAAAAAAATGTGCATTTATACCTAGTAACTATCCCCCAGGCCTAATTTGTGCAATTCTAAGGGACAATGACTATTGGCTTAGAAAATTGTCCAATGCAATCACTGAGCTTGCAACCATTGCGAGCTAAAATTGCACATTTCTCAATTCCAGCAGTCAGCAATCAACCTAGATTGTGCATTGCTCTATTCTAGTAGCCATTCATGCCTCTCAGATAGCTAACACTACTTTTGTGCAAGTCTAGTAGCTAGCCTCCCAGCCTCCCAGAAGAAATTGCACAATCCTTGCTAGTCAATCCCGAAGTATGTGTTATGTCATTCCTGAATTTGCTTTGGTTTTCGCTGACAGATTTCTTTCCATGCATGTCACTTTTTCTCCAGATCTAGCAGGTTTTTTTCCACCTCTTAATAGTTCAGGATCAATGGCCTCTAAGACAGCAGGATCAAAGGACACTGAGGGAACTGTAACTGGAGCAGCAGTTGAGCGAGTGTCCGCAAGTCTACTAATCTACGAAGATACCAAGCTGATTCTAGACAAGGAGATCAAGCTGAAATGGAAAGAGTTCAATGATGCATTTGCAGGAACATTTGGGGAAGCCCTCGAAGACTTCCAGGTGTAAGTGAATATCCACAAGTCTAGCTTGTACCAAATTTCATGCAGATACCTCACGTTCCCATGCACGGACATGATACACTCGATCGTCTCGCACACTGATCCTGAGACGATGACCTCGAGCAGTGTTAGCAGGATAAAGATTGCAAGCTTCAGGGAAAAGGATTATGATGAGATGTATAAGATTTCAAAGCCCATGACTATCATGGAGACTCCCTTCATCTTACCCAATGGCAATGCCAAATCCAATGACATTTTGAAGAACTAGGTAAAGGAGTTGGCTAGATTCAGGATGATACCCAACCAGATCTACAAGAGGAAGATACTGTAGAAGGCATATAAATACCTGGTCATCTTTTCATGTCAACTGTATGGCCAAGAATGCATGGAAACCTTCCCACAGAGTTGGGTGGTCATGCTATACCAATTGGCTAGAGAAGGAAAAGTATGCAACTAGTCTGGCATGTTGGCTCATCAGCTGAAGGAACAGGTAACAAGGGCTTGACAGTCGACCAAAGGTGTGCAAGCAGAAATCTACATGTCCGCCTACATCCTGGATGTAGTCTCTGCACGACAGGAATTCTCTGGCTTGAAGTGGGCATGGTCACTGGCGGAGACTACCATGAACACTTATTATAAGATGTTGCCCGAATGTATCTTCAGAGGAGTTATCACGTGGCCGTCCGATCATTTTGTCACCCCACTTTACAAGATGATATTCGAAGAGGATCCACCTTGCATGTTGAAAGTAGCAATGGAGGCATTGATAGACATAGCTGATTGGTATGCCTCACCATCCGACACCTTCATATGGATGTACAATGTAGAGAATCCTCTGCATGTTCTACTAAATTTTTCCTTGGACGTACTCATCATGCAAGAAGTAACATATCACATCTCGGTAGGATTGATAGCTAGGCTGCACCAAAAGAAGAAGGCATCTTGACTTTCTCTTCCACTACGCATCAAGTTATATGAGATTCAGAGTTTCAATCATGCAGATGCTGAAGTAGAGAAGATGAAGAAGTATCCATTCGACCTCTGAAGTTACAATCTATATGACCCGCATTGTCTTGTGAAAGATCACTGCACGAGAGTACAGTTCAACTAGATCCATGGGACATGTCATTGGGCGGAGGATGACCCATGGAGATATTGTTACAACTCCTCCAGACTCAATGAACTGATTGTCTTCGCTATGGAATGGTTAGCGAAGCAAAGTGAAGCAGCATCCTAGAGAGCACCAAAAGTAGCAGGGGCAGTAGAGGTGAACATACCAATGCGTGACAAGGGCAAGAGGAAGGTTGTCGATCGCATGGAGGAAGAGAAAAGTTGCAAGTTTTGAGCAGATCCAGTTGTGGAGAAAGCAGCTACAACCATAGAGGCAAAGAGGCAACAATGCGATAAGCAAAATGCGCAAAGGTAGAGAGAGAAATGGAGAATGGAGGAAACAGAGAAGGAGTTGTATGAGTTGAAGGAGCAACTCTGAAAGGAACAAGAGCTACACAAACAGGAGAGGGAAGCACAACAACAACAGGTATAGTAGGGGGTGCAACATGTGTAGACAAATTAAATAGCACCCGTACAGGTAGTGGACTCATCAAAACAGCTAGCATCAGGCAAATAGGGTGAACCATTGTAAGAGCGGGACTTTGCTCAGGAAATAGAGCAAGTGCTTGAAAAGATGGATACAGACATGGAGCAGCAGGAGTTAAAGTAGGACATCGACCTCATGCCTCACCACCAAGAGGTCAACCCACCAGATTCACAACATTCAGAATATGAGCAAGTCCTAAGTGACCAAGGAGACACTGAGATCCTTGGAAATCAGCCAGAAGGAGAGATGCACAACATCTCATTCAACGAGCCTCAACATAAAGTTGTGCAATCTTGTAGAGTGTTAACTATGGAAGAGCATACATCTCCTTTACAGTATGAGGAATGAGTGATCATGTCTAACATAAGCAAACATCCAACAACCTTGGCTGATGCTACTAGAGCATATGCCGAAGCCATTAGTTCAAGTGTCCGCTTTGTGATAGCTGAGAATGAGAGAATGGCTAAGGAGCTACAGATAGCCAAGCAAGGAGGAGAGTTGGTGACAGCATTCACTTGAGCAGAAGTGAAGAAGGAAATACTAGATGAAGTATTGTCCCTTGACACAGTTATGTGGGCATTGTATTCCAATTTTGGTACCATGAATAAGGCAGTCGTCCATCTCAACGGATGGAAGCAGCGATGTGCTAGAAGAGCACGTATCTTGTCGAATGTGCATGTCATTGTTGATTACATGAAAAAATGGATGATGAGATACAAGGGAGCCCTGCTTCACTTGCCTATGATGATGAAGCCTAGAGCAGTCGCGCTGAAGGCACTCATCTAAGTCAGATCTGAAACTATGAAGAGCTCTCGCAGCTCATCACTAGTCTATGAGATTCCCATGCACATGTATTCAAGAGTATGGATGTTGTGGTGCATGCAAATGCGATCCCATCTATTTGGACTCTCACCCAGGCGAGGACAAAGGCACAGGTTTGACTAGAGCTTGACTTGTACTTTGATGAGTCGATGTGCATAGCCACCAGTCCAGACTTGCCTATCAGTGCAGACAACATGCACAAGTATGTTGCTGGTTCAACCACGTTGAAGACAATTATCCACATGCTTTCATATGAGTTGGACAGAGGATCCTGAGAAGTGTACCCAAATGCTATGGAGGCAAGAGTCAAGTTCCAGGAATATGTCACATTGGAGTACATGGACACCATCGCGGACTACCAATCTTGGCATCAGTACGCTAATGTTGATCATCATGAGGATGTTGAAGAGTTTGACTTCCCACATTTTTCCGAGTCATAGTGATGTCTTGCATGGCTTGCTCAAGCCATTTTTGTCTCACATGGGTACATGTGCATTGTAATGTAGCATCTTTTCAAGTGTAAGTTCAAGTGTCAATAGTTGGATGTAACAATCATAGAGTAGATGAAGAGTCATGAGGGTAGATGAACTGTCACAAAGGGGAATGTCAAGGGTCACCCCACCCTTTGCTATAAATAGTCCCTCATAACTCATTGTAAAGGCTTTTGGTCAGCCAATCTTTCAATAAGACTATCTTAGAGAGAGCTTCGATAGTATTGTAATGAGCCTTGGCTTCTCCACTGTGTAGGGCTAGTACATCTCTTTGGAGGAGCAGGTGGTTGTGGCTATAACATTCCGCTATCAGAACTAGTGGTTGGACATGGATGTATTGTATGACTAGAACTTACACTGCTTAATATAACAAGAGCCAACATGTTTCATGCATATGTTGTATTGTATTTCAATGATCTATTTACTCTAAATTATATATGTATTTGTTTGCTTACGCATGCATGTATAGCTATTTCTATGTATGTATGTATGAATCTTTCTGAAATGTGTTGTTGGTTTAACCATCACTTTGGATTGCTAGCTAACTTTCCTTCCATGTTGTGATACATCCTTTCTCATGTGTTCCCTTCTTAACTCCATGCTATCACATGTTTCCAAGGGGCGCACTCATCTCAACCCCCATGTGTTAGAACCTCTCATGCACCTTCCTTGTCTTACTGCATATGTCACACCCTTGCTACCAACAGAGTTATCTTACTTGCCTCTATATGAAATTGCGGTCAAGGAGAATTGTGACTTCTTACTCGGGAGATCCCTTAACATGTTGGTGGGTCCAGCACCATCAATAGAAGGAAAGCCGATGCAAGCACAGATAGAAGAACTACAAAGAAAAGAGGCCCTTATTAATGCCAGATTACAACCATGGATAGAGGAAGCCTGCCAACTTACTCTATCACTTCAGGAAAATCTATATGTACTACAACAGTAATAGAGGACAATATGCCTAGAAGTGGAAGGCCCAACAATAGAGAAATTGGTAGAGGAAGTGCAGCAGGCCATGGTGTAGAGCACTGCTGACATAACATATTTATAGGTTGAGCTAGGTGGCCTCTGCAGCAAGCTCGAGGTGCGAGCCAAGTGACTCGAGGGCGAGTCACCATATTGGTGTTTGGGGACTATTGGGATAAGGTCCCTAGCATCTTTTTTGGGGTTATTTTAACCCAATTTTGTAAAATTTTTCTAAATAATGTAAAGTTTCCACGAAATGTGGATGTGGAGCGCGCAGCTTGATAAGAGTCAAAGGGGATTTAGCACCTTGTTTGGGTAAGTAATAGGTCAGTTTTGAGACTCACCCATGGGCTGTGAACCATGGTATTGTACTGGAAATGTTATATATTTGAGTCATAGCGAGTCTAAAAGAGGCAATTAGTAACGAAGAAAAGTCAAGATAGAAACTGTTTTGGGCGAGTGATAAAGCAGGAAGGCTCTTCTTCCTACACTTAGGTGAAAGGGGAAGGCTCCTGCGGCTGAGTGCGTAGGAGACCTTGGTAAGTCTGTAGTTGAGTGCATGGACCCCTTTGGCTAAGTGTGCAGGGTAGAGAAGTTTGTAACTTGAACACTGGAATGGAATAAAGACTAATTTTGACGAAATATTTTGCATATGAGTATTATTGTTAATTTGGTTTATGTTATGTTTTGTCGCTCAATAATATGTTTTTTATGGAATAATGTATAAATGTTGCACTAATATATTGAATCTATAATATTTATGCATGAATGAAGTAATTATTTGATTTTGCGAAGATAAGGGTTATTTCTATTATGATTTTTGATGAATTGGGTAGATCTGTGTGAAGGCAGATCTAGGGTTATTAATTAGTGCATGAAAGTGGACAGTTTTCCTATTTAGGGCCTATAAAGACTGATCACAGACCTTTGCAAAGGCCTAGAAGCCATTTTCCTAGAGTTATAGTATCAGGCCATAGAAAGATATCGATCTACGCGAAGGCATATTTGAGCTACAAGGGCTTAAGACCGCTTATCACACTATCTCTAGATGTAGAAACTTGGTTCTAGCATCCCCTAATAATTCTTTGGCTGAGACTTCAGCCTATGCTATGTAGATTGTTGCTGAAAGGGCTAGAAATTAGGGTTCTAATGGTTGCTATGAATAATTGTGAACCTAGGTCAAGCCCCCTTAAGCCAATAATTCGTTAGGCTCCATTCTTAATAGGTTGATTCTTCCACAAACATCATGGTAGTTATACTTATTGAAGGTTTGATGGAGCTCCTTGAGGAAAGGGTGAAGGGAATGGATGGAAGCAAGTGGAAAGTTATGACACCATCGATTAGCATGACCTTCAAGGGTGAGGAAGAAAAGCACACAAGAGGACTCTTCACTATCAATTTCATAAGGTTGGAAAAATTTAAGAAAATCGAAAATATGGTTGGATATGGACATTTTGTCGTCACCATAAAACTTTAATTTGGATAAGTGAATGAGAAGCTCATCAGGGAGTGAAATTTGACCAAGGGAAAAATTGGAGAAAAACCCCAGGAGCACGATTGGTGGATGAGCCATTTTAGATAAGAGATTCAAACCAGATGCAAAAAGATCAACTATTCATCTAGCCCTCCTTTTAGCACCATTTTTTTCACAATGCTAGACCCACCAACAAAGGGGATCTCCCTGGTATGAAGTCCCAACTAGACCTCACACAATTTTGTGTAGGAGTCCCATCCAGTACAATGGTCCGATTGCCATTATTTTAGAGATTTTCCTTAGCTCTTGCTATTCAACACATGATAGTGTTATGCTTGTAACTTCAAGAAAGCGAGGTGAGTATGCTTGGTGAGTGCTTAATGTAGCTAAGTTCACTAATTATTGAAAGGGGGAGGTAAAGTGAGCCTCTTGATGAGAGGGAATAGTCCCAACCTAAGAAGAAACACACGCGAACAACAATAAGGGTGTTTCGAGCTGTGGTGAAGTAAAATTATGAGTGCGGACACAAACAATTCCTCTAGCCTGATAATGGGTCTAGCCACAACCGATACATTCTATGGAATATTTCCTTAGGTTAGAATCAATTAAGAGGGCCTACCTCTTAGTATGCGTATCCCATTTGATGATGTCCTTGCTTGCTCACTCCAGCTATCTCTCGTTTCCTTCTTCAAACACCTGAAACAAGTAAACAACATCAAATAGCAATTGTGATAATTGATAAACTGTAATTCAACCTACTTAACAAGTCAAGAAACATTAAGCCATGAACATTTAAGATGAAAAATCATGTAGGAAATCAATCAATAGTTGCATATATATATTGAATCAAGAAGAGACTACAACCATTGTCTTGACGTTGTTGTTCTCCTCATACAAAACCAGGTTCCCACACACTTCTACTAGCATTCCTTGATGGCCTCAACATTGATAGTTTTAACGCTCTTCCCTTTAGGCTTCACACTAAACCAAATTCAAACTTATCCCTCACACAACTAGAGAGCTATAACTATGAATATCTTGTTTTTTACTCCAAACATGATTAGCACTAGCACACCAATATTAACACTAGCTTGTGCTTGGGAAAAAGGGAGGTTTATATAGAATGAATGGATGGGAGATAGATCCTCTTCTCATGGGATAAGGTCTTATCTCTTGAGGTAGTTCCATCCTTATAGGGGAAAGGAGCCCAAACTGAGGTCCTTGACCCTATCCGACCAAACCATTTACCAGACTTATGTTACGAAGCTTCTAAAGTTAGAAGCTTTGGCTCTTTATTTAAAAAAATTTCCATAAGAGGACCGGCGTGGATGGAACAAATCTTAGTTGCTCTAGTTGGCTCTAGGGACAATGTTAATCCCTACATACTGGCATGGGGAGGACAAGGGCCGCTAGTGTCGGTCTTGTAAACTGGTAAAAATAGAATATTTTTTGGAAATGGTGCAAAAGGGAATTGTTCTACTCATGAAGAGGGACACAATGGGAGTTTCTTCATGAAGGGAAAGCATCTAGGGTTCACCGTAGAGTTCCTACAGGATCAAGGAACTAGGAGTACAAGGACAGTGACAAAATGTTGTGTAATAGATGCCCACTAAAGCGTGAAGGCCGAACTAGAGTGAGGGATGAAATGCTTTATGAATCAGTGCGGGGAATCGTAGTCTGCCGTTGGAAAACCTGCAAGCAGACACATATACATAACTGAAAACTCTGTCAAATGATACATGAATCATTGTATGGATGCAGCCATCCAGAGAATGATCATGTGAATGGATCCAAGCATGGGTGCAACCATCCGTTAAAGAGGATCATAATGAAACCAATGTATGGTCACAACCATCTAATAATGAGAAGGATCACGTATGATAACTCATGGTATGGTCACAACCATCCATCTGAAAGAGAAATGTATATCAAAATAACCATGTTACATCACTTCACAACCTAGAATTTTGTGATCTAAGTCTAGGGTCTTGTGCTCCAACACGACCTAATCAAAGTACAAATTCTAACATGTGAATAGATGTGTTGATGTCAAACATGCTAGAAAGTCGCTTGATTACCAGTCAATGATGTAAACTGTTAACCAGCGTGAGAGAAACCACGAATAATGACAATGGTCCTCAAGGTACTATCAGCACAATCCACGTAATGTGAATATAGGAATTGAAGTTGAACACCCGTGAAATCACTCGATCAAGAGCCAATGATGTGAACTTGTCATTAGGGCATGCAAGCTCTAAGGTATTGGAAGGGATTCTCTTGGTCAACTTCTCGGATAATGAGATGAAGTCGACAGGAAGTGACCATGTTGAAGGAGGGCCATAATGTATCCCACATCATCAACACGAGACAAGAGGATGCAAAATAATTTTGGATGATACAGAGAATCAAAGGTAAGTGTAATTGTAGAAGGACAATTGTTGAATATATCAGCGACACGACTAGAAGTTTGGCATCTTTTGGATCCATAGGATCGGTGGTCATGACGACATGGAAGAGATCGAATGGAAGGCAAAAATGAATGGCCCAACCCTGGAAGGTCAACAATACAAAGGAGGATATCCTAACCCAACACGAAGCAGAAAGTGTCATCTGTAAGAGTGAGTTGCTGACACAACTGATTATATTTCCAAATTTTTCCCCCACCATTTTTGGAAGCTACCCCAATTATTTTTTAATCACAAGATTGAAGGGGATAGCATATGCTTTCACTGTAAGTTCATCCTTTGAATGAATCTGACCTAGTAAGTTTAATGAGCACTATGAAAGAGAAGCTCATGTTCATCATGATGATGAATCCGATGTCGTTTAATATTTTAACGAGTCCGACAAGGTGTGACTTGGTATCTTTTTCATGTTTAGAGAGTTTGAAAAAGACATGGAAAATAAAACTCCATATGGTCCCTTTTCATACATTTGTGTCTCTCAAGCCTGAAAAGGTAGAAAACAATACTCGAGAGAACCGCTTGACCATTTCAGTCAAGGAGTACCATTTTCATAAATAGTGCATCCCAGCCTAGAAAAGGGGTAAACTTATACTGGCTGCACGAAATTTTGCATTCGTTAACGAGTTCAAAACAACAAGGGCTCAAGTATCTTTTCGCTTTTAAAGGATCGGAAAAGAGCTTGAAAGCAGATCCCCCATTTTATTCTCTTTTATGAGTCAAAAGGGAAAAATACACAGAAATCTTTTCATATGAGTTTTACGAGTTGAGAAAAGAGCTAAAACGTGACTTGGCACCATCGTTGAACATCTATCACCTACCACTGCGCAAAAAAGATAAAGTGCATTATCCAATTCTTGAGGCAAAGTAGGTCAAAATATTTATGAAAACCTAATATTTCATGAAAAACTGAATAAAAAGGAGGAACGTTAAATATTTTTACCATTTACTATTTTACCTTGCTATGAAAGACCTTTTACTTACTTTTGCCCTAATTGTTCCAGAGCAGATTGTGGGAGATTTGAGAGGTCATTCGTCAAGTTGCCAGTTACAGGTAAGAGCCAATGCCCTAAGCTTCATTTTCATACCATTTATTCCTGTTTTTAACTGTTTTTGGGAATTTTGAGGGAGGAATTATTAATGTTTTTTCACCCTCAGTTGGCAAGATTTCTGAGCACAGAATCGCACAGGCCGAGGGTAATTAACATGGCCTATCACGCCATCGGTGCATGAGTTTTTAAAACAGGAATGCCGACACTGTGAATAGGGAAAAAGCCTATTTCCCCTTAAAACCACTGTTGAAATTTGAAATGGATGGGTCAAAAATGATTATTGACTTAAATCTATGGTTTTTGCAAGAAATAATCACCAAAAATGGTAGAATGGAAAGAACAGGAGCACGAGGATGTGGATCCCTAGGCACTAAATGCTCCAAATTTCCTGGAAGCTTTGAGGGCCTGTGGGCTCCTCAAATTCTTTCTCACATTAAGGATGCGGGCCCAACCTGAGTTGCTTCAGCACCTGATTAGTCTCTGAGATATAAATCGGGAGAAATTCGTCACTGGTCACCAGGATCTGGAGTTAGGAACTTTAGACATATATTTCATCACAGGAATATCTCGAAGAGGGGAACCAGTCAACTTATATGGGTTATGACTGATTGGGGAAATAATATCCATGTTTCTCGCTAAACATTTCCTTGAAGCCCTCAAATCCAAGAGTGGCAAGATTGTGATTTCCACCATTCAAGATCTGGCACTGAGAGTGCTATTGTTGACTATCAACAGAGTGTTAGGGTCACAGGCATTCCATGAAACTAACAAGTCGAAATTCATGTATACCATCGACTACACAGCACCGACGATATTCAACTGGGCAAAGGCCATGAAGATCAACAGAGAACGCTAGCTGACCAAAGCTAAGGTAGGGAATCTAAAGCAATTCTGCTTTGGATCCATACTAGTGACCTTTTTCTTCAAACGGGTGCCACTGTTTCAGTACCAGTTGACAGAGGTAGATTCTCCCATGCCACATGACCTGTAGATCACCTACTAGAGTTGTTTGATGCCCAGGATCACTGGGGGCCAGCACATGTCATACATGCCTACCTTCTTTTCATGGCTACGATGGCAGAAGATCATCATGGAGGACTAGCCATATAGTGGTATCGACTTCTGTGGAGATCTGGACATGCTGCTACCAAATGGACAGGATTTTGACGATGAAGGTAAAAAATCAATTTTTTAATTTTGTGATTTTTTAATTGTTTTTTATAGATATGTGTTTATAAAATTTCACTTTGTTACTACAAACATTGGACCAGAGCCTCCTGCTGGGATGTCCCCAACAGCCTGGTGTGTCGCCCACCCAATTGATGTTGTCGCTCCTTATCAGAAGGGGAGTGACAATGTGGGGGAGATTGCGAGGAACCTTGAGGGGTTGACTCATGGTATCCTAAAGTATGCTAGGGTGGGAGACATTCCTCACCAGTACCAGAGACATGGTGGGAGTATTGGATCGGATCTTTCGATGGCTAACTCATGTTGCACAAGTTGTGTCATGTTACCATGATCACCATGTTGATTAGTTCCTAGGTCCATCATTTACATTTGTTGAGGCCTACATGCCACAGATATATGAGGCCTGCGAGCCGCCAATGTTATTTTGGACACATATTTTATTTTTTGGGGTTTTGATGTATCAAACATTATCACCGTATATATATCTATATATATAGATAGATATATATTATATATATATTATATATATATATATATATATTATATATAATTATATATATATTATATATATATATTATATTATTTATATATATATATATATATATATATATAGATTATTAGATATATAGATATCTATATATATATATAGATATCTATATAGATGTTTTATTTTCCTTGCTTACTATGGTACATATGATTTGTTTTGTCTTTTCACATGTTTCGTAAATGTCTATCGAACACATAATTAGCTAATGCATCTATCAATGTATTCATGCATCTAGGAATATGTTGATATGTAATATAATCAAAATTCCTTTCCAATAGATGAAAACATAGATACATTCTCAATATTTGAGGGTTTCTGAAAAAATATTTCCCGTTGAGTTGAAGGATTAAAAGTTGTGAATCCAGGTTGACAACCAACTCTCGAATGTCAAGAGCAATGGCTTCTAACAACAGTTTGATGACCACACTGTATTCAGTAATGTTGTTAGTTGTACGACCTAAAAAGATACCTTGAAGATCAATAAAATCATTGTTAGGGTCATAAATAGCCCATGCCGCGGATGATAGGTTCCGGGTACTACGACAAGCACCATCAGCAAAACTGATGTGGGGAGTCATAGACATCTGCAAAGAGAGGAAAGCATAGTAAATAGGAAAGTTGTTTGAAAACTAACACACCAACCACATTGTACAAAAATGAATGACACACTAATGTACACAAGTAACCATGCAAGATGAACTAAGCATAGTACTTCTTGAGGTAAATCCTGTTTCGGGGCTTGTCTAGAGGATTGCCTTCATAATCAATAAGCTCATAGGCCCCTTTTTGCAAAACACATTTCATAATGTAGGGCCCATGCCACATGGGTTCGAACTTGCCTGCCCCCAGCTTATCATTAGCTTGGTTGCATAGTAAAGCCAAATCACCCTTAGAGAACACACAAGGGGAGACTGACTCATTGAAATGGGACTTGACCCATTTATTTTTCGCTTTGATAACCAAAGTAGCGAGACAATGAGTCTCATCCAGTCATTCTAAATATAAGAGGCGTTATTCCTAAGGTGATGTTTTGGGGAGAAGTTCGATAGCTATCTTAAGAGAACGAATCTAGCATTCAATCAGCAATGTTGATTCCAGACCATAGACTAGCTAGAATGGTGTGAAAACAGTTGCATCTTTGGTCAACGTTCGGTAAGCCAACCGAGTTGAGAAGAGCATGAGATGCCAATTTGACTTGTGTATCCCAATAATATGTTGAATCATTGATCCAAAATGGACCTTCGATAGACATCTAAGTCTAAACTGTTCCTCATAGAGGAAAATTAAAGTCAAGGGCTACTCCTAGAAATAGTCCCATTGCATAGATATTTTCATTCTGAATCTGATGCAATTTGAATGGACTAAAATGGACATCGTATGATGAAGTTATCACAAAAGGAAGATTGCCTTTGTCCTTTGAAAAAGGAGGCATTTCTTCTAAAAATGGCATAAAAGGCCTTATATGGGAAATCACATCATAAAAGGTTCAAAGGGTGGACTTAAGGCCAAGGTAGAAGGGACCCCCGATCAACGATCCATGACATATCACAATCGGAGGTAGGCTGTATGCAATATTGGGACCCCAGACTATGCGACATTGCAATTGCCGATTATCGGATTGGCAGATTATCGTCGGCTTAGTCCATAGCCAAAGGAAGAACCCCTAGGC
This sequence comes from Pinus taeda, assembly GCA_000404065.3. NCBI lineage: Eukaryota > Viridiplantae > Streptophyta > Pinopsida > Pinales > Pinaceae > Pinus > Pinus taeda. Next base: position 54,801 of record APFE031333137.1, read on the forward strand.
CATTACAAATGCAATATGTGATAAAGTGATGGGCTGATGTGCGATCACACAATAGCAGTTAGATCAGGAAAAGAGATTAGCGGTCTAGATTTAATCAGCGGTCAGGAGATCGGTGATCCCTGATACAAAGGGCCGTTGTGACAACGATATGTGATAGCGATCGTCCGATCAAGGAGTAAATCAATGGTCTAGATTTAATCAGAGATCAGTGATTGGTGATCCCTGATGCTAGGGTCAATGCAATTGCGATAGCGATATGCCAATAAGGGTCGGACCCAATGGGTTTATGTACCCGATTTCATAATATTTAAAATCCAGAAATTTGGATTTTCAATGTATTTCCCGTGCAAATGGGTTTTTGGCCATTTCGCCATGCGACTTGCAATTTGCGATAGAAAGGCAGACCTGATTGGATTATGAGCATGATTTCATAGATTTTAAAGTTTGGATTTTGCACCGATAGTGTATTTCTGGTATATCTCTGTGTATTGGAATTTTGTTATGTTTTTGGGTTTTCGCCTCAATGAAGGCCCCGATCCCTTTGTAACTATCCCTAATCATTGTGCCACGCTGTAAGTGGGCATTTGTCATAGGAATGTGTTATAAAACTCGTAGAGCCAGATGGCCAGATGTAAAGCCATAGAACCACAGAGCCAGAGGGGCCAGACGCAGAGCCAGAGGGAGCAAAGGAAACGTAGAGGCAGAGGAATGATTGCACGAAGAGAAGCTGCAGCATTAGAGGATTCCTCACAAAAGCCAGAGAGTATGATTGACAAGGGAGATTCATGCAGAGGACAAGAGATAACACATAGAGGTAGATTTATGCTCAGGAGAAGCGCGGAGAAGCCCAAGAGGCTCACAGATGCTTGAATATTGAGTGTAAGCCCAGAGGAGGTAGTCTACAGAGTCGAGGTGACTCAAAAGCTTAGAATTGCTTGGAGGTCATGTGAAACCAAAAGCTCGTAAGAGCCAAGAGCCAAAGCAAGAGTTAGAGTTGAGAGAATAGGAAAGAGATCAATTGATCCAGCTGTTGCTGGCTTCCAAAGTGTGTTGAAGATAGAAGAAGGCATACTAGAGACAATAAGAGAATTCTAAGGGAGTTGGTGTAAGCTAGAGCAAGATAGCTCAGAGTGCTGATTGAAGGAGTCAAGTCCAGAGAAGCCTAGATCTATCTACAGAGTAAGGACAACCAGTGGGATACGATGGTATTCTAAGCCCATTGTTTCTATGTAAACCAATGGAGTTGAGCGTGGAGCTTGTAAAAGAATTCATGCCATAATCCCAGAGAACCTAGTTGATTTGACTAGAGCTCAAGGAGACATAGCCCAAGAGGTTTGGGTGAACTCCATATTATATTTCTGTTATGTGTGATGCTTATTTGCTACTTTATTCACTGTTATATGTTTTTATATCAGTTTAAGCAAATCAACTTAAAGCACATAAACAGTTTAAAAACAAACACAAGCATACACCTATTTTCAAGAACTTTTTAGTTCCACAACTGGTTAATCGTAAGGTCTTGGAAATATTTAAGCTTTTGAAAGTGGGAGAGGTTCCTGTCAGCTGACAAGAAGCCTTTAGTGCCCCATTTTCAGATCAAGCATGGTAACCAGAACCTTGTTCATGGCTTCAACTTGGCCATTGTCCTGAGGGTAATACAGGGTTGAGCTATCGTGGTGCAAACCCAACACGGATGTCAGCTCAACCATCATGTAATCTCTAAAATGGGAGCCATTGTCTATGATAATGGCTTGAGGTACACCAAACCTAGAAATAACATGGTTGAAAAGCAATTGAGTCATTGTTTTACCGTCTGTAGAGTATGTAGGCATCACTTCAGCCCATTTGGTTAAATAATCCACAACAACGACAATATATCCATGCCCCCCAGCCGAACGAGGGTTACATGTCATATAATCAATGCCCCATTTGGAAAAAGGACCCATGGTAATGATGGGGCGTAGGTGAGTGGGTGGGGCGCGCATCTTGTGTTGGTAAAATTTGGCATTCATGGCACTTGCGAATGGCAAGGATGCAGTCCTTGAAAATGGATGGCTAGAAATAACTAGCACAAAGGATTTTTTGAGAGTAGCATAGACAGACATATGACTGCCACATGCCACAGAGTGGTAGTCATTGAGAACTCTTTCAGCCTCCTCAAGAGTAAGGTATCGGTGAATAACTGAATTAACATCGACATGGTATAAAGTATCGCCAATAATATGGTAGGGATGGGAGTGATGTCAAACCTGTTGGCGATCATCCTTAGTCAAGGCAGACCGAAATGTGGATGTCTAGAGATACACGATGATATCACCCTACCATGGATCAAGGGTGCTGATTAGAAAAAGAGTCTTGTCTGGAAGCTGTTCACCTGCACCAGTAGGGAGAGGCTCAGAAGGAAGGGAACAAATCAACTCGGCGAAAACTAGTGACTTCTTAGATGATGCAGGAGCATTCAGCGCAACAAATATTATTATATTTTAGTAGACATAGGGGGTCTTGTATTTTAAGGAATTTGGTTTCCTAAGTGTTGAATTAATGTAATTACTTAGGTTTTGAGTGATTTTAATGAAAATAGGATTTAATTGAGTATTGTGAAGCATATTGTAAATATTCTCGAATGTAGCAGAATATGAGAGAATCAGGATAGTTGAGAGATTGAGAGATTTGAGAATTAATTGCAAATATTAGATTAGGAGTTAATTCATGATTTTGTGGATTATAGAGGATCCTTAGAGATAAGGAAGAGATTTTAAGGTGTTGTTGAGAATTTTATGGATCTAAACCAGGAATTGGTTGTAGAATCCTTTTGTATAAATGTAAGCCTAAATGACATAGTCAGGGGTTCTTTAGTTAGCTAGTTAGTTAGGAATTAGAGTGTGAAGAGGTTGATTGTAAGCCTACGGGCATATTTTGAAACAGAGGCCACTGATATTGGAAATCAGGACATAGAGAAGAAACTATGCAAATATCTGTTTGTTAATACAAACAACTCGATTCTGAGTTTATGTGTGTGTGTCGAGTAATTTAGCTATAATCTGTGTGTGAACTAAAGTAGTTCTATGTAACAGAAGTTGCATGTGCAGAATCAAAGGCGAAATACAAAGAAGAATAACAGAGAGGTGTTATGGCTTTGTACACACCAACAGTACAGGAGGAAGCCTTTAATGTTACAGTGTAGATGGAGGAAGTATAAAGGTGTGAGCAAAGTTAAGGAGGAAGATGTGCGCAGAATAGCTAAAGACTAGAACTCTGGAAGAAACCTAAAACCACAGGAACACGAAGAAACAACCTAAATGTGAAGTAGGCAGAAAATAACAAGAACCGTCAGATCATTTAGATCAACAGGTATTAATGGCAAAAGAAGAATAGCGAGGGTAGGAGAGCGTGGAAGTTCTTGATCATGGTTGAAGGCCCGTACTAAACCCTAGCTGTTGATCTCATTTTCTAAGTGTTGATGTCACAGTCAACTATGGGGTTTTAAGTTGTTGGTAACCGTGTGCTTGTTGAAGATCTGCAAACCAATGGATCGAATGATTAGATCAAGCATACATTGATCAATCATTGGAGGATGGCGATTAGATTGTTTTGGTGATTGGGACAAATGATGACTGTTAGATCTGGAGAGAGAAGATCAACAGTGGAGAGTGAAATTCAACATGGGATGGAACTGCTATTCAATTGGAAAATTGTTGTTCAATCGGTGAAGTGTTGTTCAATTACGAAATTGTTGTTCAATCGACGAAGTGTTGGTCAATTCCAGAATTGTTGTTCAATCGGTGAAGTGTTGTTCAATCGGCGAAGTGCTATTCAATTGGCGAATTGTTGTTCAATCGACGTAGTGTTATTCAATTACGGAATTGTTGTTCAATCGGTGAGGTGTTGTTCAATTATACATTGTTGTTCAATCCCAAGTGTTTTTCAGTTGCTGTTCAATTACTGTTCAATTGATGTTCAGTTGTTGTTCAATTGAAGAATTGGAAAGGAGTGGACCTGAGAAGGTTATAGGCACGGTTTCATTCTATTTGAAGTCTGGTTGTGTTATCGCATATCGCATGCGAGAGGCGATGAAGTCACATGAAGGTGTGATGTGATATTGCAACAGCCATTGATATAGTGGACGTAATCAAAAGGGAAATCGCATATCATAAGACGAGAGTTCTGAATGCACATTCCATTGAGTCCTTTAAACTTCACGATTGCGAGTATAGAATTAACCACAGTTGTCATAAAGGGTTGAAGGGTGAGTTCTAAGGTTCCCCGTAAAAGAATTACCAAAGGATCAGACTGGGGTTAGTTGTTGAATTGTTCCGCAGGAGATTTAATAAAGGGTCCTTGAACCTTAAGTAATGAAGGTTTGACCAGGCAGGTCATTGAAATTCCTAGGACAGATGAGATTAAGCATTGTATATGCATACTATGGGTATTGCCGGCTTAGCTGCAATCATTTTGGTATTAGAGCAAAATTGTGGTTGAGACATTTGGTAAAGCAGCATAAAGAAATCTTGTGTGAAAATTTCTTTGTGAAAATTTTGAACAGAGTTGTGTGTTAAGATGTGTATGTAGGCAAGAGGATATCAGATTCTAATTTGACAAACAATAGGTATGCAGAGATAAAGTATAGTAGAATATTGGGAGAACTTGCAGATGCAAGGAAACAGAGAAAAATCCATTCAAAGTGCAAGTGAATGGTAGAACAAGATCATGCAGAGGTATTGTTGCAGCTCACAAAGGCAATTACACAGAGGATGTGGATAGAATTGCTAAGGGATAACAGAAGCGGGTAAAAGTTTCTAAATGAAAGCAAAATGTTGCAGAACCTTGAGGAATTTCAACAGAGGTTGGATAAAGAGGACAGTTGTGTTCGTGGAAGATGCAGATGGGTTGAAGCCTAGAATGAGCAGAGAGAAGTGATGAAAGGAGGTTTCAGAGATAGTGGACCAAGATCTTGCCAAAAGACCAAGTACAGAGGAAATCTTGGTGAGGTAAGTGGTAGTAGGGAGGACTTGTTGTTGCAAAGGCTTTAATGCAACTCATAGTGAATGAGTGAGGAACTCATAGAGATGAAGAAGGAGATGACTGTTGATAGTCATAATGGAGGTTTTGAGGGAAACCACAACAGAAGAAAAGTGAAGAAGGAGAATGCTAAGGCAAATGGCAAGAGGATGAGTCAAGTGGAGTTTGACAAGGAGATGATTGCAATAACAGAAGAACTTGATGTGTTAACAATGTTGCTAGAGGAAAGACAAAGACTAGATTGGTTGTTAAGGAAGAAGCCAGTGAAGTGGCATAAGTTATAGAGAAGGCTATGACAAAAGAAAGTAAAGTGGATGATGGAAAAACTCAGAGAAGCTGAGTTGGAAATGGAAGTGTCCATTTGTGAACCATATCAGGGTGAAGTTCTGGGTGAAGATGAAGACTTGAAGACTTGAATACTGAAACTACAAGTGAGACCAAAGGGTCACATGATTTTAAATCTGATAATATGTGTATGTTTGCAGATGAAACATGCGAAGAAGGAAAATTTCCTAATATTGTCTTAAAGGAGGAAGAAGACAGGCAAAATCTAAATTCTATTATGAAATAAGAAGTAGAGAAGGATATCAAACAATCAAGTGAAGGACTTGATGAGATTGAAGAGAAGACCATTGAAATATTTCTGTGTCATGTATAGGACATGGAAGAACAGGATGACTTGATGATTGAATCGTCAAATGAGATCATGAGGTCTTGTGGTTTTACAATTGATAAGTTGTGTGTGAATGCAAGTATTGCAGAAGACAAAGCATTATATGGAACTGTCTTGAATGAAGCTAAAATTTGCCAAGTAAAGTATGATGATGACTGTCTTTCAAATGAAGATCAAGTTGAGTTATTACAGTAGAAGGAGTTCATAAATTCCTTGCTTAGTGGAATAAATATCTTTAGTGGGAATGAGAAAGTTATTCTTATGATAAGGAATTTTCTATTGATGAGGACAAAGAGGAATAGATTTTCTTAAATGGCCAAGGGGAGAGTGATGGGAAAACATCTAAAACTATGACAGAGATAGAGGATCAGAATTTTATTCTAATCAAGAATGAAGTAGTGTCAACAAGAAATTATACTTATGACAAAGAAGAAGATAGCGAGAATTGTACAGAGCTTTTAGAAGAAATTCCAAGTGAGATGGAAAATTTATGGCATGATTTAAGTCTTTTGTAGGAAAGGCTAGAAAACCAAAAAGTAAGCATTCAGGTTGTAAAATCAAAACTGAATGAGAATGAAGAAGTTCACTACAGTGGACAAGGGCAGGAATACATTATTAAAACAGATGGTGTGGAGGAGAGACTAGTTGACAATCTCATGAATTCTATTGATAATTCAAATCAGCATATTGATGTTATCACAGTGGAGGAATAATCAAAGAAGCATACTGATGTGTTGCAAAAGAAGAAAATGCAAAGAAGCCTTATGATTTTTATTTTTGTAATTGTTTGGTGAGTGCAGTTTTAGTTGCAGATGCTGGAGAAAATTTGGCACAGATGAGCAGCCCAAAAAAAATGAAAGAGGAATATTTTGTGCAAGTATTTAATCCATGGAACATAAATGTTAAATTGCTGGAGAGAATCCTGGAAAGTCTCGATTCAATAAAGAAAGAGATGATCAAGAAAGAGGGTAAGAATGAAAGGGAGGCAGAACCAGTAAGAATGGCAGAACAAGTAAGAATGGGAGAACAAGTAAAAACAAGTGAAGAATAGAAGTTTGAAGAGTTAGTAGACAATAGAAACAACCTGAAATAAAGAGAAAGAGGTAAGAGTAAGTGGCAAAGTAAGGACCAGCCCAAGGATGTGCCGGAAATGGAAATTGAAAAATTATGGCAGTTGATGATGAAACAGTCCATATGGAGAAGATTGATAACAGCAGGAAGGATGATCAATCAGAACTTGAAACTGATTGACAAAGAGAGGAAAATAAAACAAAAGACAGTAGACATAAAACAGTAGCAAAAGCACAGAGCATTCAGACAACTACAAACTAATGTTTGGGATCTTGGAGGTTTTCTATTAACATATGAAGACACATGATCAGGAGATCATGAACATTTTCTACTTTGGGACTCTGATGCAGGAGCATTCAGCTCAACAAATATCATTGTATTTTAGTAGACATAGGGGCTCTTGTATTTTAAGGAATTTGGTTTCCTAAGTGTTGAATTAATGTAATTACTTAGGTTTTGAGTGATTTTAATGAAAATAGGAATTAATTGTGAAGCATATTGTAAATGTTCTCGAATGTAGGAGAATATGAGAGAATCATGATAGTTCATAGATTGAGAGATTTGATAATTAATTACAAATGTTAGATTAGGAGTTAGTTCATGATTTTTTGGATTAGAGAGGATCCTTAGAGATAAGGAAGAGATTTTAGGGTTTTGTTGAGAAGTTTATGGATCTATAGCAGGAATTGGTTATAGAATCCTTTTGTATAAATGTACGCCTAAAAGGCATAGTGAGGGGTTAGCTGGTTAGCTAGTTAGTTAGGAATTCGAGTGTGAAGAGGTTGATTGTAAGCCTATGGGTAGATTGTGAAACAGAGGCCACTGATATTGGAAATCAGACAGTAGAGAAGAAACTGTGTAAATATTTGTTTATTAATACAAACAACTCAATTCTCAGTTTGTGTGTGTGTGGAGTAATTTAGCTATAATCTGTGTGTGAACTAAAGTAGTTCTATGTAACAGAAGTTGCATGTGCAGAATCAAAGGAAAAATATAGAGAAGAATAACAGAGAGGTGTTACGGCTTTATACACACCAACAGTACAGGAGGAAGCCTTTAACATTATAGTGGAGATGGAGGAAGTATAAAGGTGCGAGCGGAGTTAAGGAGGAAGATGTGCGTAGAACAGCTAAAGACTAGAACTCTGGAAGAAACTTGAAACCACAGGAACTCTAAGAAATGGCCTAAACATGAAGTAGGAAGAAAGTAACTAGAACTGTCAAATCATTTAGATCAATGGGTATTAACAGCGAAAGAAGAATAGTGAGGGTAGGAGAGCGTGAAAGTTCTTGATCATGGTGGAAGACCCGTACTAAACCCTAGCCATCGATCTCATTTTCTAAGTGTTGACGTCACAGTCAACTATGGGGTTTTAAGTTGTTGGTAACCATGTGCTTATTGAAGATTCGCAAACCATCATATTGAATGATTAGATCAAGTATACATTGATCAATTAGTGGAGGATGTGATCAAATTGTTTTGGTGATCGGGACAAATGATGGCTATTAGATCTGGAGAGAGAAGATCAATGGCGGAGAGTGAAATTCAACGTGGGATGGAATTGTTGTTCAATTGGAAAATGTTTGTTCAATCAACGAAGTGTTGTTCAATTATGAAATTGTTGTTCAATCGATGAAGTGCTGTTCAATTATAGAATTGTTGTTCAATCGGCGAAATGTTGTTCAATTGGTGAATTGTTGTTCAATCGATGAAGTGTTGTTCAATTACAGAATTGTTGTTCAATCGGCGAGCTGTTATTCAATTACAGATTGTTGTTCAATCCCAAGTGTTCTTAAGTTTTTGTTCAATTACTGTTCAGTTGTTGTTCAATTGACAAATTGGAAAGGATCGGACCCGAGAAGGTTATAGGCATGGTTTCATTCTATTTGAAGTCTAGTTGTGTTATCACATATCGCATGCGAGAGGCGATGAAGTCACATGAAGTGTGATGCGATATTGCGACAGTCGTTGATCTGTTGGACGAAATAAATTGTGGAAAGGGGAATTTCATATCGCAAGACATGAGTTTTGAATGCACATTCCATTGATTCCTCTAAACTCCATGATTGTGATAAAATATGAGTTGGCTTATAAAGTGGAGTTTGGTTAATATTCGCGGGTATAGAATTAACCACGGTTGGAATAAAGGTTTGAAGGGTGAGTGATAAGGTTCCGTGGAAAAGGATTACCAAAGGATCAGACTGGGGTTAGTTGTTGAATTGTTCCGAAGGAGATTTAATTAAGGGGCCTTGAACCTTAAGTGAAGGTTTGACCAGGAAGGTCATTGAAATTCATGGGACAGATGAGATTAAGCATTGTATATGCATACTATGGGTATTGTCAGCTTAGACGATATCATTATATTTGGCAGTAGTAAATACCAAATCAAATTATTGTAGGATGACAATCAATTTAGAATACTTTCCCCCCAACAACTGATGAGTCAAGATGCAGGTCATGGGTTTGCCTTCATAAATCACAGTAGTCATGCATAAGAGAATGTAGTGTCGAAAGCATTAAAGAGCCTGGATGGCAGCCAATGCCAACTTCTCGACATGGGCATAACGTGTTTCAGTTGTGAGGAGATTATGACTAAGGTAGTAGATAACATGTTCGTTGCCTTCATCATCATCTTGGACCAAGACCATAGAAATGGTTCTAGGGGCTGCAACTAGGTAAAGGAATTAATCTCGATAATAATCTGAGGGATGCAACAAAGGAGCATTTACGAGGACAACATTGAGATCATTGAAAGGTTTCTGGACAACCTCATCCCATGCAAAGGGCATTGCTTATTTGAGCAACTGGGTAAATCCTGTAGCTAGCAGCATAATTGGGTATAAAACGACGGAGAAAATTTTCCTTTCCTTATAGGCTCTAGAGTTGGTGAAATGAAGATGGAGGGCGTAATGATCAGTGGATCAAGGTGAATATCATCCTTGGAAATGATAAAGTCGAGGAGTCATCTAGATTATATGTAGAAAACACATTTATCTGGGTTTAACTGATTGTTGTAGTGTCTACAGTTAAGAAAAATTCCCGAAGATGGTCAGGGTGATATTGGCGCTTACGAGAATGAGTAGGAAGGTCATCCACATAAGGCTAGACAATGTTGCGAATATCATGAAACGCATAGGACATTTCCCACTGAAATGTAGCCCTAACATTTTTTAGGCCGAAAGGGAGATTTTTGTACGCAAATGTACCCCACGGGCAAATAAAAGATGTCTTTTCTTGATCGGCCGGTGCAATGTTAATCTGGTTGTAACCAAAAAAACCGTCCATAAAGGAAAAAATTTCACTCCTAGCACATTCGTCAATGATCTGATTAATGAACGGAGTAGGGTAGTTATCCTTAGGACAGGCACGATTAAGATCAAAATAATCAACTCAAACGCGAATCGTGCCTTGTTTTTTCATCACTGGGACAATATTTGACACCCAATATGTAATAGGGATGGGATAGATGAATCCAAATTTGAGAAATTTTTCAACTTCACCCTTGATAGTGGTGGCCTTCCTAGGGTGCACTAGGTGGAGCCATTGTCAAATGGGCTTCACGTGAGGATAAGTTGGTATTTCGTGCACAATAATGTTAGGATCAATGTCAGACATTTCTTCGTAAGACCACGCAAACACATCGTGGAATTCTTGAAACATACGAGTATTGGTCTTGATCTCATCGAGAGAAAAAGTTACCCCAATATGGACATGTTCAATGATACCAGGCTTGATAGAAATATCAATCAGCATTGTTTGGGTAATATTACCCAAATTTCCTTCTGAACATACTTCATGAGTCATGATCAGCGGCGGAAGTTGGGGGGGGGGGGGGGGGGTGGTGGAAGGAAACGGTTGAAGAGAACTCGATGAAATTGGTAGACGTGACCATTGGGTGAGGCAGAATGAGGAACGATGGTGAGTATCGGTCCAGGTGGTTCCTCAAGAGACATGACTTCCATGATACCTTCATTAGCAAGGAAAGTCTTGGCTAAGGGATCAAGTGATTCCAAAGTGCCAAGCCACAAGGATTGAGAATACGTATCGAGAGAGGTCTACAAAACAAAAGAATCATAAGATGTAGAACTTGAGGCCGAAACAATTTCCACATAATTGATTTCAGCAAGACTAAGCGGCATAACCTCTCCCTAGGTACCAACAAGATCTAGTGAATGTATGACCCAAAGGTCATATTTGACCGAGACCATGTTGACGGAGGCAACATGACAAGGTGGGAGTGGAAAAATTCCCATTAAGGCAAAATCTTTGAAAATACCTGCCCCCACACTCTCATAGGGAGCACCAATGTGCTTGACATATGAAACATTGCCATCCAAGGAGGAAAAGGAAAAGAAGGACAGTTAGTCAATAGTGACAATCTTCTCTTGATAGGGAAAATGAATCATGTGAAATAGGGAGGAGGCTACAACATACATAGCATGGGTCCAGCTCCGGTTGAGTAGAAGATTGTAATTTAGATTAACGTCAACAATCTATACCTCGACTTGTACTGTCTTTCCCTCCAGAGTAATGGCAAAGTTAGGTAATCCACTAAAGGGTCATGAATCGCACCTGTTGAAAGCTTCTGAAGTGTTCGGGGATTGGCTCAAAGCAGGAGAACCAATGGCCTTCCAGCATGCGATTGATATGATGCAGGTGGAAGCACCTTCATCGATGATAGTCCTGTGGATGGTCTTCTCATTGATGATTACCTGAATAAGAAAGGTAATTTGATGAGGCAGACATGGAACATGGTTCTCTAGATCAAAATATATCAAATTGGAATCAGTGGGATCAATACCCCCAATAGCTAACAGTAATGATTTCCGCTGTGATGGGTAGCTATGGAGCACCTCGAGAGCTGACATAGCTGCGGCGCCCGAGCCAAGTCCTTAATAATATTGTAGTGATGAGTGGCTCAGGTGTTGGGATTGTACGAGGATTTCCATAGCACACCTCGAGAGGGTGGCCATATAGCGGAATCAGGGTTAGGGCACTTGATATGAATAGGGCCAGAACTCGGGGTAGAAGAAGAAAGGGTGGTTTCTTTCGCTTTCCTAGCTGTCAGAGCACGGGTTTGGTAATATTTTTATCTAGTAGCCACATTAATAGGTGTACTAATCATGAAAACTTGAGATCCTGAGGATGCAGATGATTGAGGTTGGTCTACAATTTGGGTGTGTTGGGACGGAAATGGCTCCCTTTGAGCAAGCGACTAACTTTAGATCATCAGGGACAATCCTTCATAATGTGATCCTCCTCGCAAATGAGGCAGAGATACTTAGGTTTCCGTTGTGAAGATTCACCAGTAGACGATTTAGGAGGGCCCTATTTTGGGGCATCAACTTTACCCTTTCCTTTGCCTTTATTCTTACCTTTCGATTATTTTTCTGCTCCGGTAGACTGGACAACATGGAACTCTGAGGTTTTATCAAGGTTAGGTGGATTCTGCAAAGAACTATTGGAAAGAGTGTTTGATACCGACTTCTGTTTGGAAGAAGATTTAGCAAGAGTATGGGACACTGAACCAATAACTCCATCAACAAGAGGTGTAGCTATGATTTCGATGCCGTGGGATTGAATGATGGCCGCGAAGCATTAGGTAATAAGTCATACTAAGTGCCAAACTAAGAGTAAACTAGATCTAAGTACTAGGCACAAGAAATGGCTTGTTCTTCAATAACGCACCCACCCATAGCTATATCATTAGCAATTGGGGCCATGAATGACTTAGTAAACCATTCAGTGAGCAACTGATCAGCGATCTCAAATTTGATTAGGCAATGTCTACGTATCCATTTATGGATGTGATCGGAGATGTGTGTCGTCGTATATTTCTTAAGTAATGTAAGCAAATAGGTGCTAGTTTCATAACAAACCACCAGTTGGAAATGCATGAGGAAAGCCATGGATAAGGAGTTAAATTCATGGTAAGTACTTCGAGGAAGCTCGATGTACCACTTGGCTATGGCACCTGTGAGGGTTCATTGGAAATGTCAGAGATGAATGGAATCATCAACTTAAGAATTTGAAGACCGCCAGAGGTGATATGTCATCACGTGGGCTTGAGGATCTTATTTTTCGTTCCCATCGAATTTCAGACAATCGCTCCAGATCTTGGATGGAACCAAAGGCCAGTATGGAGAATGAAGAATTGGATCATTCATAAGGCGAGAAACATATGGCAACTCTAATGAGGCCAAGAATGGAAATTGAGTATTAAAGGGCATTGGAGGTTGATAAGTGGGTCCAAGCGGAGGAAACCATCCCTATTGGTAAGGATTTTGGCCCCACAGTGGGGGATTTTGGCCATATGGCATTTGATGTTGCCCCCATTGTGGGTTACCTTGGCCATAGGGAGGATTTTGACCTTGAATACCATGAAACTATCCAATCATAAGCTATTTATAAGCAACGTATGGGTTAAGAGGTTGTTGAGCCTGTTGACCTTGGATATATGGGTATTGTACCTGGTGTCCCTGAACATATGGGTGGTGACCCTGTTGTCCCTAAACAAGAGGATTTTGGACCTGGTGCCCTTGGGCATAAGGATTATACACTTGGTGCCCTTAGACATAGGGATTTTGTACTTGCTTCCCTTGACCAAAAGGATTATGTACCTGTTGACCCAGGACATTAGGGTTTTGTACCTGCTGCCCTTGGCCAAAAGGATTATGGACCTGTTGACCTAAGATATTAGGATTTTGGGCTTGCTGCTGCAGGACTTGACCCTAGCCTTTCCCTTGCAAGGGTTGACCCTGCTGATATGTATATAAGGGTTGCTGCTACCTGGCTTGGTTTTACCGCTGTAAGGGTTGGCCTTGTAGCTGCAAAATTTGTCTCTGGGGCTGCATAGGTTGGCCCTATGAGGACATGGTTTGGGAGGCTTGTAGAGCATAGTGCATCTACTGTTGCACGGTTTGCTACAATTGTTGCAAGGGTTTCTCCTGCAGTTGTTGTAGTTGACCTTGTTGTGGGATCATTTTCCCTTATTGTTGCGCAAATAGCCCTTGCTGCCACAAAGGCTACACTTGCAGTAACAAAGGTTTCCTTTTTTTTTTGTAGAGGTTATCCTTTCTGTTGCAAGGGTACTTAAATAATGCCCAGAAAATTTCTGAACTGAATCTGGCCATAGCCACCCTAGAAAGTGAATGAGTCAGGCTGAACGTACTGCCCAGACTGAAGAGTGTAAGGTTGATTGACCATTCCTTGAGAACCATATCGAATGTAAGGAGTTTGGTATTGGACTTGAGCCTCCTAAGGCTTTGATATTGGACATTTCTTGACCCAGACGAACCAATGGGATTTTGGACCTGTTGGTATTGGACATTGCTAGATCCAGCAGGATCAATAGGGTTTTGAATAATGCCAGAAGAAGGTTGGTTTATACCAAGTATGTGGGCTTGTGAGCCACTCAGATTGGTGTTGCCTGACACCATAGAAACATTCATATTTCCCCACCTAGGCGGTGGCACAACTTGGCCACTAACCAGAGGGATGGAGGAACTGACAGAGACATTCCCTAAGACCACCGATTGAACTGGATGGGTGACTGGGATGGATGATACAAGAGGGTTTGGAATGGTGGGTTGCATTGGGACTAAGGTAACAACCTTTTGGGAGGTTGAGTTCATAATGAACGGACCTGTAGTAGGCATGGCACCTGACACCCAAATAGGTTTATGGTAAAGTGATGAGGCACTAGGTGTACTTGAAACCAACTATGCCAAAGACACATAGTTAGGTGGCACTTCTCGATACACACTGATGGGAATGCTCCCTGTATAGGGGAAACCTTCAGGAGGGAAAGGATGCTCTTCCTCCTCAATAGTTTGTGGAGTAGAAACTTCCGACTCATCCAGAGAGGTGACTGGAGCATCACCTTTGGGTTCAATATATGGGAACAAACGACAAAGAACACAGAAGAAGTACGAGAGGATAATTCCAAAGGAACACTGGGATGATCGTACAGACTGTATAGACATTGCAGTGATATCACAATATGGTCAAATAAAGGATTGGGAGGATAGATAACGAATCCAAGCTGACCGTCAGTGGTCTGCCAACTCTCAGGAGTTTGAACGTGATTGTCTAGAGATTCTAGGCCAAGATTAGCAGGTGACCTAGTATCTAAAGTAGGTGGAGGATGAGATGACAAAGGTTGAATTCTCAAGACAATTCCAAGTTCAACACCTTGGTCCTCTAGTGACTCTGGTAGTGTAGGAAATGACTCTTTAGGCAATCTTTCAGACGGAGGAGAGGAAGAGGAACTAGGTGAACTAGATGGTTCATCCACGATGACCTTGTCTTAGTTAACAGGAAAAGAAAGAGATAAACTTCAAGGCTTTAAAATGATCTTTAAGGGAAACTCATGATTTGGTCTAGAAAAGACTAACAGGATGTTATTAGATCATGGGCAATAAATTTATTAAGACACATAAATAGACTGGTGCTCTTTCATTTTTTTAAAGTCGAGAAAGAAACAAAGATGACTTTATCACTTTTGACTGGAAATGAGCTCGAAAGGACAAGTGCTCGAATGTTCTTTCAAGTTTAATGAGTCAAAAATCTCAAATGACTACTTTGGATGATCTAGGTAAAAAGGACTACTAGGCAACCGTGAACTGTAGAATACCTCTCGGCGAACTGAGAAGTATGAGTAGGCAATCTCCTTGAATGTTGTGTTCAGTGTATCATGTTTGCAAGGTGGCCAACTCGGCTTCCTATGGATAAAGGATTACAGCCTAGAGGGGTCTCCCATTATATACTTGATGGTACGGGGAGCACAAATCCGTACTAGCATTGTCTAATTTCGAAGCTAATGACAATTGCTAGATTTCAATACCCCGGAACACGTCTCTAGCCTAGACCTTCTAGATATGATCGTTATATTTCAAATGCGCCTTAGGTTAATTGAGTTCATTTCAAAGTTTATCTTGAGTTGTCTCAGTTTTTAGGCCTTAGCGATGTGACTTGAAAAACTCTAAATCCAACTAAATGAGACAAGACTCTTTCAATTTGATGAATTGTCTACACTAGAGAGGGTAGAAAACACACAATAAAATGCAAACAACAAAGCAAATGAAAGCAAAATGATTTTTCACTACTTCACTTTTTGAGAAAATAAACTAATGAAAATACATTCCAATTCCTAATTTCCTGACAAGTACATTTCTAATGGTCCTTCCAAAAGCAAAAGAATTCTTTTCCTTTTCAAATGCCAATGCAATCCTAGTCTTTAATAATGCTAACTACTATAGCAACTGATGCAACAAATTAGAATTTCATACTTTTCCATGAAACGATGAAATGAATTTTTCGCATACAACACTCATATGAAAAATTTTTTGAGACAATTACCTCTTTAAGCAAATGAAAACACGAAAAGGGAAACTCGTTCAGACTAAAGAAGCACCGACTTTACCAAAAACAAGACAAGCAATGTGATCCATGCCAGAAAAGAAATGTTTAGACAAGAAAACAAAAACTTTTCAAACTTGTGTAATGGAGGTCAAAGTCGTTACAGGACCGAAAACAAAGTGCAAGGAGTAAATACACCAACAACTTGACTCAATGAGTCCACAATCAGCTGAATGGAGGACAATCTAGATGACCTAGTGCCACTAACCACCCAATGACCCAAGAAATCAAGAGGAAAGATGAAAAATCAACAAGCAAACAAAACCAAATGAAAAGAAGCTTTCTAGTTAGGGAGAAAATGGCCTAAAAGGCTTACGAGGTTGAAATCATGAGAGCAAAACACACTGGCCAAGACGGGGGACAAACCCTAATTTTCACTCAAGGCATTGGCGTGAATGTTTCTCAGCATATCACACTAATCAGCGTGACTGTCAGTGAATTACACGCATTGAGCAAGGGAGCCAAGAAAAAAAATAAAGTTGGGACCAGATTTGCTACTGCGAATTTTAAACTTAGACCAGTAAGCAAAGGAAAACAAATAAAACCAAAGGGAAAAAGTGGAACTAGAAAAGTTCACACAAAATCATGAGATCTCAAACAAGACAAATAGAAGGATTGGCTCCCCAGTATGGTAACCAATTTGTGGTGAAGTAAAATTATGAGTGCGAACACAAACAATTCCCCTAGCCCGATAATGGGTCTAGCCACAACCGATACATTCTATGGAAGATTTCCTTAGGTTAGAACCAATTAAGAGGGCCTACCTCTTATTACTCTTATCCCATTTGATGATGTCCTTGCTTGTTTGCTCCAACAATCTCTTGTTTCCTTCTTCAAACACCTAAAACAAGTAAACAACAAGAAACAACAACCGTGATAATAGAAAATTTGTAATTCAACTTACTTAACAAGTCAAGAAACATTAAGCCATGAACATGTAAGATGACACATCATGTAGGAAACCAATCAAGATTTGCATATATATTGAATCAAGAAGAGATTACAACCATTCTCTTGACGTTTTTGTTCTCCTTCGACAAAATCAGGTTACCACACACTTCTGCTAGCATTCCATGATGGCATCAACAATGATAGTTTTAAGGCTCTTCCCTTTAGGCTTCACACTATAGCAAATTCACACTTCTCCCTCACACAACTAGAGAGATACAACTATGAATAACTTGCTCTTTATTCCAAACTTGATTAGCACTAGGACACCAATATTAACATTAGCTTGTGCTTTGGAAAAAGGGAGGTTTATATAGCATGAATGGATAGGATATGGATCCTCTTCTCATGGGAGAAGGTCTTATCTCTTGAGGTAGTTCCATCCTTATAGGGGAAAGGATACCAAACTGACATCCTCGACCCCATCTAGCCAAACCATTTACCAGAGTTTTGTTACGAAGCTTCTAGAACTGGAAGCTTCAGCTCTTTATTTAAAAAACTTTCCATAAGAGGACCGACATGACTAGAACAAAGCTCAGTCGCTCTGGTTGGCACTAGGGACAATGTTAATCCATGTATATCAATGCGAGGAGGACAATGGCCACTAGCACCAGTCTTGTAAACTGGGGAAAACTTAAGATTTTGGGGAAATGGTGCAAAAGGGAATTGTTCTGCTCATGAAGAGGGACATAATGGGAGTTTCTTCATGAAGGGAAAGCATGTAGGGTTAACTGCAGAGGTCCTCCAGGATCAAGGAACGGGGAGTATAGGGACAGCAAAAAAATGTTGTGTAACACCAGCATGCATCGGAATAGTCCACAGCGGATGCAACAGTTGTGAAAACCAAATTTGAAGGGAGAACATGTACACCGTCCTACGGAGTAGTCCACACAAGGGTGACGGTCATTGAAACCAAGAAAACATAAATATGATATGTCTAATTTCTAGCCGAGTAGTCCACACAGAAGGCACAATAGTGAAACAATACAACACATCTTCAACAATATGAGTACTAAAATAACTGAAGTAGTTCAACTATCTTAATATAGGTTAAGAAAACATGCATTACAAACATTTAAAGAATAGTGTTACAAATGGATACAAAACATGTGTGAAAACGTGCTGGCCTGAGATAGGCTTCTAAATTAAGAAAATATCCAAGACACATATGTACACCATACATCACTAGTCCCGGTAGTGGGACATTGGAGCCACTTCTCGCTCCTTAAAGAATAGATTACAAACTCTCAAGGCTATGCGGGATGAGCCAAGGTGAAAACTCCTTTGCCCATACAATGAGGGGGTATAACTGACCGTTGTGACTCTTTGACTTCTCTCATGACTATTTGACTTCCTTTGAATTTTTGACTTTACATGACTCTTCAATTTCATATGTGGGTCTCTTGGACTGCACTTTACATTACATTGACTACAACAAGTATGGACCATGGTAGTGATGTGGCCGTGACAACTCATGACGCAACTCAACATGACAGTGCTAACATGTACTGGCTGAATGTGGTGTTCGTGTTGAGTTGTTGTGTGATGATATGATCGCGGTGTAACATGTCTTCACCTCCACATGGAAAAGTGTGTGGGGTATTCAATGATCTTGTTCTTTTCTTGATGATGCATGTGAATGTGTCCCCTTCACTCGCCTGCTAGATCTGCTTCATGTGTTCATTTGACCATGAGAAAGCCTTATACCATGTGCCTCTCTTCCATATTGTTTGTCGTCATGCCATGTTTCATCGACATACTTGTTCCTGCAATCACTTATGACGAGATGACATGAAACCCAAAATTTTCCTCGTCTAGCATGATGCATTGTTTTCCATTTTAGTGCAAGTTGCCGAGAGATGGATAAGGCATTGAGACTGCAGAGAGCACAACACAGGCTGGGATGCAAGGTTTCGGAGCACTTTTGGGAAAACATGTGCAGATGTCATTGGGAGATAGATTTTCTCAATCTGAGATAACAGTGACAGTTGTGGGGTAAAACCAAGTTGGAAAGGAGAACTATGCAATTTCTGAGAGGAAGGCCGAGAGGGGTGTCAAGTAGCTGTTAGGCCAATCTACGCAATGTTCCATGGGAGCACTCGGAAGGTCATCCAGCTAGGGTCTACATAATTTCTCCAGGGAAGATAGTGTTGGTAGTAGGAGGCATTGGAAGAAAAATCTCTGCAGTTTTCCAGAGGAGCACAAAGTCAGGTTGCAGGAGCTGCTAGTTAAAACTACGCAATCCGAAGAAACGGTATCGGCCTAGACAGTTCTGCATAGTTTTTTAGTTGGTTGTAAAGTGGGGAAGAAGGGTTGGATAGGACAACTTTTCACAATTCATGAGAAAGTTGTAGGGCAGGGAATAATGGTTAGACAGGAAAGGACATCTCAACATAGTTCCTGGGTTGTTTGCAGAGTGGGAAGGACGGACAAGACAAGACAACTCTATGAAATTTTATTATCCAGTACAGCCCTCGGTGACAACGCAAGTCATTTCTTCTGGTTGATAAATGGGAGGCTTGATGGGATGTCTTGCGGGAAGCACAAACTGGATAAGCTTCTGGGACAACTTCTATGTAGCTCTGGGTGTTAGTCAGATAGATCATCTCTAGAATTGTGTAGACCAGGCTGCCTGAAGGACAACCTCAAGCTCTGTGCAGTTCTGGGTAGTAGTGTAAAGTCACTAAGATCGGGTCCAGTTGATATAGGGTTTTCAAGTCGAAATTTTTTTAGTAAAATTGGCTAAGTGTGAAAGGAAGTGTACTTGTGCATACATGACAATGTGATCACACACTTAGCATGACTCAATGGCAAGACACCTTGAACCAACAAGACAACATGTGCTTAGTGAGACTTACTTGACGGTTGAGAGCAACAAGTGTGACAGTGTGTAAAAAATTTGTGTGTGAGTGTGACCGATGTCGATAGAGAGAAACCAACTCGTACATACAAAGGAAAACCTTCAAAAATTCCATAAAAAACCCACAAGCATGACATAGAAATCAATATGCCAAAGAAGATAGCTGGTCAAACAAGTAAAACCGAAGCAAGACACGTAGAGGAAAAAAATGAAATGATTTTGTGCTTTCAAACATGCATGTTATCGAAGACAGAATGATGTCTCAATGAAAACTAGTCCTTCAAGCTTCACTAAGAGATGTACTTCAAAATATATTCTTTGCTTACCATACTTACCCTCGAGATGATCATGAATTTGACGGAGTTTGCGTGAGGTCTCAATCATAACCTAGTTTCTTGTTCCTTCTCCTCAACTCCTTGAGAATGATCTAGCCTGTCATATTTTCCTATAATCATTGAGAGATAGATCTACGTAGTTTCAGCAATCAATGACTGCTTCCGGGATGATCTGTGCAATTTTCTAGAGCAAGGTCAGATGCCTGCCCTCTGTAATTTATGAGTCTAAGACAGATTGGACAGCTAGGACAACACTTCACAGTTTTGAGATACAAGGCACTGCTATGGGATGTGTCTTAGTAGGACACCTATGTGTAGTTTCTGAATGTAGTGAAGTCAGACTACTCTATGCATTTTTGAAGAGTAGTGTTGGCTACCTGACTACTTAGTGCATTTCTAGAGAGCAGTGCTGGCTGGGCAGTTGAGGGACAACACTCTGCAGTTTCTAAAGAAGTGTGTTCCCATTGGGGGAAGGACACTATAGGAAACCACTGCACAGTTTTGGATGCCAAGTGAGGTTGGGGTCTCTATGCACTATGTAGTTTTAGCAGGAAAGGAAAAAAACTTTAGGGTTGCAAAAGCAAAGCGCTTAGTTCTAGGAAGCTAGATGAGGCTAGGTTGCTCAGGAAATTGGCTAAGTGTGAGATCAGGGAACAAATGTATACAGTGACTGGACTTGAATATGATCACACGTGAACACTTAGTGATACAATGTAGACCATCTAGAATTTACAAAACATACTCTACTTGATGAAACAACCTTCACAACAAGAGTGCCTAAAGTGAGTGTGAAACATGTCTATGTAATGAAAACAACTCACACACACAAGGCTTCACTTGAAGTAAAACAACATTCCCTTTGCATTACAAACAAAAATCCCTATGACCAAATATGACACATGTTGCATAAATATGAGAACATGAACAACTCTTAAGATCAAGGAGGGGAGCTTGAGATCATCATCTTACCAACAAGTGACTAGGGAATGATCGACTGTAGGACCCAAGGTAGGCTCTGAAAGTTGCATGCAAGGCAAAATTTTAGAGGGTGGTTGTAGTCACTACAACAGTATGATAGAGCTTGCATGTGTCAATGACAAGTTCTTCACATTCAATGATAGGTTTACATCATTAACCTTTGATCGGATGGGTTTTCGACTTCAACTTCATTATTCACATTCGTGGATTGTGTTGATTGTACCATGAAATTCATTTTCATTATTGGCGGTTACTCTCGTGTCTATTAACAGTTTACATCATTGATCAGTAATCAAGTGATTTTATATCATGTTCAACTTTGACACATCTATTCGCATGTTAGAATTCGCACATTGATCGGGTCTCGATGGAGCGCAAGACCCTGGATTATGTCTAATAAAATCCAGGTTGCATGAAGTTGTGAGTTATTCATGATTGTACATACGTTTTTCTCTATACTGATGGTTGCAAACATACCATGGGTCCATATATATGATCCTCTTTATTCATATGGTTGCAACCATGTTGTGGATCCATACACATGATCCCTTCTATTCAGATGGTTGTGTCCATACCATGGATTCACATATCATTAGATACCTATTGATGTATCACTAGGCATGTTTATCATAGATGTCAAGTATGTATATGTATATGCTTGATTTTTAGGTCTCCTAACGGTGTTGTTTTAGTCCTTGGCTTGGCTTGTAAAGCATCTCAGCCATCACTCCACGTCCTGCCTTCATGCTTTAGGGGCATTTGTTACATATTATTTTTTTCACACATCTTGTTCACTTACTGTTTCATATCCGGAAGTGCCAAAATGTTTACAACTGTGAAGTATATCCATCATGATACAAAGATAAAAAAAATCCCTGAAAACCAATGGAAAACTTCCCTGAGTCAATTCTAAAGAAGGTTAGCTAAAACCCTAATTTTTAGGGCCAACTTGCTTTGCTCCACTTCCTTCTTGTGTTGATGGCAGGTTGCAATGCTTTACCCTACCGCTACTAGCATGGGTTTGGATATGAAAACCTACACTGAACCTCTTCTAGCAGGTTTTCCTAAAATGGGGGAGAAGCTCTGATGCTAGAAACTTCAAGAACAATAAGCTGGATATTGGTTGTTGTAGATATAGTCAACCTCTCCCATTTGGAGCTCTTGATCTTATCATTATGGGACTTCCCCTTGAGATGTGGACCTTCCTCCCTCTTTTTTGGATCCCTATCTCCCTCACCCTTCGTATAAATCAACTCCTTTCCATCCCAAATGGTTGGTCATTGATTGCCTACATTCATATACTGAGATTATGCCCAAATTATGTCCATTCTAACTTGGAGAAGGAGTTCTTGAAGAGTCTTTTCTTGGACTTGGACATCCACCAAAAGGAGGTCTCCAACATCAAAGCATAGGTTGTATGCTTCCCTTTTTATCTTGTTAATATATACATCTGATGTTCACTTTCCATAATTGTGTAAATGTTTATTCTTTTAGCTTAATAATCCTTGATCTATTAACTAGTTTATGTTTGATATATGCCATATATGCTCTTGTACCTTGTATTTCTCTTTGATCTTTCCTGCAGGTACTCAAACGTGAAGAACAAGTAATGAGAAAGCCTCAAAGTGAATGAATCAAAGGCATCTCCAAAGGATTGAGTGATTAGTATCAGAGCGAGGTAGGTCACCCTCTCTCTGCATTTGTTAAACATAAGCTAGGAAAGTGTATATTAGTTTGTTTCGTTTGTTGCTAGACCCACTCATTTGACTGGAGAGATCGCCTCTATCTACAGAGGAGATTTTCGTTCACAACAAGAAACTCTGCAAGCTTTCAATGAAATGTATGCTTTGTCGAAGATTAATGAAAGTTTTTGGTGATTCTAGACCATATAAGTGTGTAGTATGTATTCATTCTTGTGTTTGTTCCATATGTTCTCATTATTCTTCTAAAATTACATGTAATAGTAATTGTTGGATATGTTTTCATAGATTTATGGATTCATCTAGGTCTAATTCTTATTAGAGGTGCATATAACTGATATGAATTGTTATCCTTAAAATGTGCTCCATGTATCTTATAACTTCATTTAAACGTCCTTCTCATACATTTCACATTGAAATTCAATGCATTGGATTCTTAAGTTTAAGCCCTGTGCATTAGTTTTATTTCTTCCTTTATTCTTCTATCTGATATACTACTAATGAGCTATAAAATTGATTGTCCATATGATGCTAGTTGCTTGAGCCAAATATTAATGCTTCTGTGAGTAATATTTTGCATTTGAATTTGTATTTATCCTCTAAAGGAAGGTTTTGAATCAATTTCATCTCAAATATGCTAAATATTGAATGTAATAGAAAATATCAGCAAATCCTTAAAGCACTCACTAAGATGTCCTAGGATTTCCTCTCTCTTCAACTCAGGGGTTGTCTCTAGGAGCTACAACACTATGTATTGTACTTTTATTGTTCTTTTTCTGTAGAGCATATATTGTTGCTCGTTGATGCCATTTATTTATGTTAGATCATCGTATGCGGCATGCATAGAGGAGAGGCACATGTGTGCATTTGAATAACCATGTATCATTATTGTCTCATCTTTTGGTGCATTGGTCATGGAGAGACCCATGGTATCTAGAATGTGTTTTAAAAGTTTTCAAATTCAGCTACATATGGGCTATTCAGTGTTAAAGTGTTTCTTTGCATGTCATTGACATAGCCCTTGTTGCATTGGGAAAATTGGTTAAATGATTTAAGTTGGGTCCATAAAGTCATTGGTTGGTGATAGTCTTGCTTACAAAAGTTTATATATCAATCGTATATATTTACTACAACCATATTTGTTTATGGGTCATCATGTATTCATTAGTCGATTCGATGAGTATCACTTGATATAGGCATGCATTTAGAAAAGTCAATCAAATTTTTCATAGTAAATGTGAGTACAATGATGTACCAAGCATATACGTTTTACTACATCATTTATTGCAATTGGTATTTGTAGCAACTTGGTGATATTTGTAGCCCCATTACATGTTCAGAGGGATCTTGTTGACTCGAGCATTTGATTTCAGAATGGTTTATTTTATATGGCATCTTGGGGTGGCCCTTTTCCACTAATGCCAAAGGGGGACAATAACACAACCACTCACAAAAAATGGATAAGCAATCAATCAACCTACAAAGAAGAAGATCCATTGGGTGTTTGTGGATGTGTGTTTACATCAACACCAAAGGGGAATAATGTTGGCAACATGATGGTTGTCACATTGGCATTGATGTCAAAAAGTCACTATGCTTGTGCATGATGACCAGATGGTTGCATAGGATTTTGTACAAGAGGCTGTAATGATGATTTGATGCTTCATAGAAGTTTCAGGAGGTTGCAAAGGTGCATGGAACACTAGTGTCTTGTGATGATGTTTTGATGGTTGCTAAGGAGTTGCAGGAGGTTGGTGGGCTCTGGATATGCCTAGTTAGGTTATGTAGAAGTCTAGAAATGTTTTGGGAAAAGGATCTAATATTTTCTTCAAGTTTGAAAATATTTTTTGCAAGACAATTATGCATAATGTGACATTAATATATCTTCTTTGGGTTTCCCATACTGCACCCATGATAATCTTCATTTGGATCCAATCTTGTCCCTTCGACAATTCCTGTAGGTGAAGAAGATTAAAAAACGAAGGGAAAAAATATCGAATTGCCTAAGGCAATGATGCGATTGAAGGATGTTTAAGGTTTATATGATCCGATGGACATTTTCAGCAAGGAACTCTATCAATTTTCCTATGGTAATCACAAGGAAAAGAAACTATAAATGTGTTGTAGTGTTTTCTTCTCAATGATGTACAAAAATAACCCACTTAAGATTATGGACTACAAACAATCTCAACCATAGAAATGATTGCTAAATGTTGTAGATCTGCAGCTATTGAAAGAAACAAAACCTAAAAAAATTCTGATCTATGCTATGATCATAGTTAAATAGTGAAAGAAAGAGTAATAACCCCAAACATCCAATGGAAACCAGATATGTAAAGAATAATTTAATAATAACGCCTATGAAGAGAAGAGATAAATGTTAGCAGGCCCTCTCTATGGGATGGGTTCTTGGCTATCCTCAAATGTCTTCATCTTGTGTAGAGTCTCTTTCCTCTATAATGTGAAAACCCAACAAAGATATGGTGTCCGACAATAAAAATAAGTAGAGTTACAACACAAAGTGCAACAATGAAAACAATCAAAAGTGAATAATGAATGTAAAACCCTTCTAGTTATAACAAAATGTTGAGTTATCCTCGAATAATAAGCAATAATAAAATATTATTGATCCCATTCTTGGAATAACCACTTGGAATATTTTATTATATTTTTTTAGGAGGGAAAAAAGTATTTAAACTTTTATTTAGAAATAATAAATAAATAAATGATTTAATTATCATCTCAAGGAATTAGTTAAGGAATAATCAACAAATAAGGATTTATTTAATTATTCCTAAGGGATTTAGTCAAATTTAACAAAGAATAACAATTAATTAGTGATTAATTAATTATTCTTAGGGAAAAATAAGATAAATAATTATTTATCTGTTTATTTTTCATGATTGGGTCAAATTTGACAAGGAATAATAATAAAACAATGGCTTAATTAATTATTCCTAGAAGAAAATCAAATAAATAGTGATTTATTTAATTATTCTTCATGGGTTTAACTATAAATTACTTAACAAAGGTGGTTTATTAAGTAATTCCTCACAGTGAAAGTAATTTTACTATGGTAAAATTCACTTTACATGGTGTACTTTAATCCATCTAGTAAATTAGGCTAGATGATCAATTTTTTGGTGATAATAGATTGCCCCCGAATGTACGAGCATTAGGAGAAAAACGTATGAACGAAGTACATTGTAAAGACATAATCAATTAGACAACACAAGGGAGTCAAGGGGAGAGAGAGAGAGAGACCAATGAAGCTAAATTGAAAGAGGATAGGGACAAAGGGGGCAAGACTAATTCAAGTCTCCTTTCATGTTGTGGTACCAGACCTCAATGAGGCAGGGGAGGCATACCCATACCTGTCGAGATAACTTAGTACAAAAATAATGGTTCGCCTAGACATATAAAATTGTGCAATGAAGTGCATGCTGAATGGTACATGACATCTTGGCATAACAAAGCTAGAAAATAATACAATGTGTCCCATATACATAATGTGCCCAGTAAAAACATGAGCCAAGGCTGAATACAATAATATATGAGTACATGAGATTTAAAGCCCCTTCCCTCAATAAATGGGTGGGAGGGAGGGTAGAACAACCGGAGAAGCCCTGCTAAATAGGGAAGGGCTCTACAAAACTGAATAGATCATCTGAAGGAGACGTGCATGCTATGGACACTGCGATTGGCAGGAACTGAGCCCATCAACTCTACGGAGCTACATCTGAGTCTGTAGCATAATAGGTATACATCCGGGCATGTCGGGGGCTACATGAAGGGCCACCCCCTCATGAGGTTTGAAACATCCACACACACCCAAGAATCACTAGTACAATCTGATGCATCACTAGACTATCAATTGTATGGATCACGAACATGAAATGACCAAGTCAAAGGGAAATAATGAGACCCTTTTCTCAATCCAAGGTGTCGAACAAGACTGGAAGCTGGAACCAATATACATTTCCCTCTAGGCCATTCTTCTCCAATAAATGAGCTGATGTCGACAGAATAGGGCCCGTGATAAATGAGGCAATGTGGATCCTCAACTAAAGCACGAGGGAAAAGAGTAATGTGATTGATGGACTGACACTAGGGATAATGGGAAAAAGTGGGACTAAGGGACAAACATACGACTACCCTTGTCAGAGCATAAAGTGCATGGTTGACCTGGTAGCAACTGACTCAACCCTAGAGGGGATGGGGATAGTATGACTGGAGGCTAAAATGGGCAACACAAGATGAATGGTATGAAAATATGGATGGAATATTCTACCATTATATGATGGAAAATGAAATAGACTCCAAGAATGCAAGGGTGACTCATCGCGGATGCTCTGAACAAGGGTCACTCGATGATGCTTCCACACAGACGAGGCCCAGTGGGGACCAGGAAAACATGAGTAAATGATGGTTAATCATGAAAAAAATCATCATATGGTACGAAAAGTATTAAGAGGAGGTGGACCTCAAAGTACAAGTGTTGCTTTGTGATTAAATTCGATTTTGAGAGATGATGAAGCAACCTTCTTGGAAAAATGGTTTCCAAGTGAAGTCTCAAATCATTGAAAATTGAGGAAGACCCATTTTAGAGCTCGGCAAGAGATTTCCAACGGTGTTGATGGTTCATCAAACTGAGTTATGGTCTAGTCGCAATGTGCGATAGAGGAAACTATGTGTTTTCCTATAAAAGGGTGTTTTCCCTCCAATTTGAGAGGAGGAGAAGGCCCTAAATCTTATGGAGATTGTCACAGACAAACCTACCATTGGAATCGAGATCTAAAACTTTTACGCAAGTGGCCTTAATTGTCTAAATATTTCCTTAATGCTTCTTGGAACGATGGTTCCCGGTGAAGAATTAAGGGAAGATCAAAATGAGAATGAACTATTAGAGGAAGTCTAGGATCGTCCTTGCCCACTAAGTCAAACATGGAGGCTAGGTGGACATAGAATGGAATATTTGAAGATATCGTATCAAACATCTATGATATGCGATGTGTATATGGCTCGTCGGAGAGGCTGGGAGGAAAAACTATTTAAGGAATGGGAGCATAATTGACCATACCTAGATCTAGTGGGATCTAGGGCAAGGGAAAAACATTGTGCCCCAAAGCATGGGATACTAATCTAGTATGAAAAGGTGGGAATGATTCCCTCTAGTAGGAGGAGTTTGTGGAGTGCCATTGTGTTCTGAGTGCTCGAAAAAGGGATTCAAGTATCTCGGCCCAGATTGGCATGAGGTCCTTCAAAGAAGATGTAGGGCCCTATGTGCCCCCTAGTATGCTATAGGCGTACTGGATGTATTTAGAGCTATGGGCTCCAAACACTTATATGATACATAATGTGAATATGCATTTTATATGATGATGATAGTTCACCATTCGTTTTGTTTATGGTTGTCTTCTGTGGTATACATGTGATAAATGCCAATCTAGAATGTTGTTTGCAATGGTATCTACATAGTGATTTTGGTCTCTAGGCACATGAATGAAAGTAATGGTTTCAAATTCACATACCAATAGCTTCACTCGTAGATATTTTCTAAATAGGACTTGGTTACGCACATGATATACATCATTCAATTGCATGACAAGTAGCAAGGAATCTAAATGAACATGAAGATGAAGGATGTGATGAGCAAGGGCATCGACTAACAAACCTATCACTGCATCATATTCGGCCTAATTATCAGTGACAGATCCAATCCACACACTGTTTGAAAGTACTAATGTATGCAAGGGGGTAAAAATGGCCCAGGCTGTTGAGGCTAGATTCTGGGAGAAGTGACTTTTCACTGTCGGCATGACCGATATACAGGATGGATGATGGATCCATTTGAAAGGTGCAAAATGAAACTGATGAGATGATGAAATCTATATAACTAGATGGAAAAAATAAAGACATGCAAATCAAAGATATATGCTATGAGAAATATTTCTTGAGGTAGAGTGCATTGGGAGAATCAGGAAGCAAATGGCCTTCAAAATCCTCTGAAGAAATGCCCCCTTACTTAAGTGTAGGGGTAATTAGGGGTAGACATAGCTTCCATGGTTTCCTCATCAAGTTGGGAGATGGGCAGACAGGAGGAAGACTAACTACATGATGTGGCGGCATTACCTCGTGCATCGACCTGAGCAATAAGGTTCACATATGCATCGTCTTGAATGGTAGACGACAAACTAGTAGACAGAGGGTCTACTGATTTTGATAGCTCAGCTTCTATCAAAAAAGGTTCGATAGAAATGCGTGATGCAACCTCAAGAAGGTTTGCCAGTGAGGAACTTAAGGATTATGATAGGTACAGAATGGGGCCTATGGTGTCCATCATCTTGACATCAGGGTGAGGGATCACAATAGAAGGGCTAGAGTTTCCCTATTCTGGTTGAATGGTTTCTACCGGGAATAATGTCCACTCAGATGTTGTTATTCCCACTAAGACTAGTAGCTATCTTAGAAATAAACAAGTAAAGTCTACTTTCGTTTTCCTTCATGAAAATAGATAACAGTGGAACAAAGGAGACCAACCTTAGTCTTGCGCTTGATTTCCTTTTTTGATTCCTCTCCTTCCTGATAGAGCTTTTCCACTTCTTCTTCGTCTGTCTAGCTTCAAAGAGAACCTGTGGAATCACAACAACATACTACTATTGAAGAACAAAGATCTATATTCATAAATAACACAGGACCAGATATGTGTTAACCATACAAATGCATATATAAGCAAACA
>APFE031333148.1:0-14703 GCA_000404065.3 Pinus taeda
CCTTGATACCAAAGGTACATAGAAACAAACTTGGTGCAAGAAGTCATAAGTGTATCTTCATGGGGTATTCAAACACCTCCAAAGCATATCGTCTCTATGATGAAGTCAATAAAAAGTTTGTTGTATCTAGAGATGTAATCTTTCTTGAATGATCCAAAACTGACAGTGTTGTTGAGCAGCGACTTGATCGCTTGGATAGATTCGCAAATGCAAAATCATTTCAAGAATTTGATAATTAGATTCCACATCATGAAGGGGGGATTCCTATACTAGATCAACATGTGGAATCTTCTTCTAAATAACTCTCTCCCCCACATGAAACTCCAACAACGGATGATGCTTTAAGTGATGTGATTGATAGAACTGGGAGACTCAATCTGGATTCAGTCACAACTCAATCAACGGAGCAACCTGGACCATCTAAGAAAGGTCCCCCAAAGTGGCTGATAAAGACACTTGAAAGTGTTCATCCTGATGAAGTTGGAAAGACGGGAACTAGAAATTCAAACCGGCAAAATGGAGGTGATGTAGATGACTCTGATTCACTTGTTAATATGGATGTTTCTTATGATTGTGAATTGAATTTGTCTATAGATTTCGAACCAAGTTCTTTCAAAGAAGTTGCTTCTCATGATGAATGGAAAGAAGCAATGCAAAAGGAGTATGATGCCCTCATAAAGAATGGCACTTGGAAGCTAGTTGATCCTCCATTAGGAACCAAACCAATTGGCTACAAGTGGGTCTACAAGAACAAGTATAAAGTTGATGGCTCATTTGACAAGCAAAAAGCTAGGCTTGTGGCAAAAGGTTTTGCACAGAAGGAAGGGGTCGATTATGAGGAGACTTTTGCGCCCACAGCAAAATGGGCTACCATTCGGACACTCTTTGCCCTAGCAACTCAAAATGGTTGGAAAGTCCATCAAATGGATGTAAAAATTGCTTTCTTCAATGGAGATCTAAAAGAGAACGTTTTTATGTCCCACCCTGAAGGATTTACTGTGAAAGGACATGAACATAAAGTATGCAAACTTGTGAAATCCTTGTATGGCCTCAAACAAGCATCACGAGCCTAGTATGAAAAACTAACTAAGCATCTTCTGAAACTCAATTTCAAACATCATGATCTTGATGATGCAACTTTACTTGTCAAGAAAGTTGGCAAAACAGTTGTATATCTTGTGGTATATGTAGATGATCTTTTGATGACAAGGAACAATGAAAGCTACATTGCATCCATAAAAAAGGAATTGAAGAAAGGTTTTGAAATGACTGATTTGGGCTATGTTCATTACTATCTTAGTACTGAAATAACTCAACATCCGAAGTCCATATTCCTTTTCCAAAAGAAGTACATTGGAGATCTGTTGAACAAGTTTGGCATGACAGAATGCAATCCTCTTACTACTCCAATGGAACAAAACTTAAAGCTCATATCCATTGAAGGAAAATAATTTGAGGATGCAACAAAGTATAGAAAGCTTGTAGGAAGTCTCATCTATCTCACTACTACCAGACCAGACATTTCGTTTGCTGTTGGAATCCTCTCCAGGTTTATGCAAAAGCCTCGTGAGGGACATTGGTCTGCTGCAAAAAGAGTTCTAAGGTACTTGAAGGGAACTCAAGACTTTGGAATCAAGTATACACAGGTGGACGACTTCAGCTTGATTGGATACTCTGATTCAAACTTCGATGGATACAAAGAAACTAGGGTATCTACTTCAGGTTATGCTATGAGTCTTGGATCACGAGCAATCTCCTGGAGATCACGCAAACAATCAGTTCCAGCAGATTCCACAACAGAAGCAAAATATGTGGCAGCAGCTAAGGCAACAAAAGAAATTGTGTGGCTCAGGAAAATTCTTGAAGATTTGCAGGTAAAACAAGAACAATCGACTCCACTCATGATTGACAATACCTCGGCAATAAAGTTGGCCAAGAACCCAAAGTTCCATGATCGAATGAAGCACATCAATACTAAATATCATCTGATTCAACATCATGTTGAGGCCAAAACAATCCATCTCTGCCATTGTTCCATTAATGAGCAAATTGCAGACATCTTCACCAAAGCGCTTGGAAGAGAAAAGCTTGAACGATTCAGAATGATGCTTGGACTCACCAACATCCCTTCAGATTAAGGGGTGGAATGTTGACACCTAATCATCAAGATTGGGTGAATACGTGTAACTGATGTAAATAAAAAATAAGAAATATGAATAGTCACCAGAAGATGAAGTGAACAGTCTCTCCCTCATGCATATAATAAAGACCAACCTGAATGAATATGAATGAATTGTTTTAGAGGAGTTACTACCTGGTCTGACAGGTACAAATATTGCTTATGCCTTTGTAAGAATTCCCAACTCAAACAAAAGATTCTTTTGGAATTGCACACCTCCCCCTGAGGAGGGCTCTCGGGATTTTTAAAAACTTACCATAGGGTTAAGAAGGAATTTTGTTGGGATGGCCTTAAATCTGATATTCAAAAAGTTTGTGGTGGAATGTTTGGTTTGCCAACAACATAAAGTTGAGACAATTAAGACCCTAAGTCTGTTACAACCTTTATCCATTCCAAGTCAACATTGGGAGGAGGTTTCAATGGATTTTATCACAGATTTACCCAAGTCCGAAGGAAAGAGTGTCATCATGGTGGTAGTTGATAAACTTACCAAGTATGCACACTTTTGTGCATTATCTCATCCATTTAAAGCCAATATAGTTGATACTGCATTTATGGAAACAATTCAAAAGCTATATGGAAACACAAAGATTATTGTAAGTGACAAAGTTCCCATTTACATTGGAAATTGTTAGACGAAATTATTTTCTTGTTTGGGTACTCAGTTAGCTCATAGCTCATCTTATCATCCTCAATCTGATAGGCAAACTGAGATAGTGAACAAATGTTTCGAAGGATATCTTCGTTGCTTTGTATCTGATAAAAGGACACAACGGGTCAAG
This sequence comes from Pinus taeda, assembly GCA_000404065.3. NCBI lineage: Eukaryota > Viridiplantae > Streptophyta > Pinopsida > Pinales > Pinaceae > Pinus > Pinus taeda. Next base: position 2,962 of record APFE031333148.1, read on the forward strand.
TGGTTGTCTTTGGCTGAATGGTGGTATAACACTTCCTTCCATACTGTAGCAAAAATGACCCCATTTATGGCACTTTATGGCTATCATCCACCGTCCATCACATCATATTCAAGAGAAAACTCTAAGGTTCAAGCAACGAAAGATCACATCAAGTATCAACAACAAGTTCTCCAACTCTTAAAGGATAACCTCACCTTGGCACAGAGTCGAATGAAAAACAAGCAGATCAACATCGCAGCAAAAGAAGTTTTGATGTAGGTGATTGAGTATTTCTACAACTACAACCATACAAACAAATGTCCCTCAAGCAAGCTAAGAAGGATAATAAATTATCACGAAAGTATTATGGTTCGTACAAGGTTTTGCAAAATATTGGTACTATGGCATACAAATTGGAGCTTCTTGCATCTTCTCGGGTGCACCCAGTTTTCCATGTTTCATGCTTAAAGAAGGTTATAGGTGACAAACTCTCAGTTCAAACAATATTGCCACAACTTGACGAGGAAGGAAAAATCATATTGGAACCTGAAACAGTCACAGAAACAAGAACTCGACAGCTATGAAATCGATCAATTTCAGATAATCTCATCAAGAGGAAGAACTTACCCACTGAAGATTCAACATGGGAGGATGAGAATTTTATACAGAAGCATCCAGAACTACTCAAGCATTGAGTACAACACTTTTTTGAAGGAGAGGGGCATGTTAGGTCCCTATAATACTAGTGTATTCCCCCTATTATTATTGTCATTGTAGCCCCTTATTGTTATTGTTGTGCCCCTGTTGTCCCCGTATTGTTATTATTGTGCTCCATAGAAGTCGACTATTGTTATTATTGTGCCCTTACATTATTATTATTATTTCGGCTCTGATTATATTGTGACCCCCTAGACTCCTATATATAGAAATGAGGTTTTGTCATTTCTATCATCCAAAAATTGTTCATTTGTGTAATGTAAAGGAGGTTGCCCCTTCGAAGAGGCTAATTTTGAAGTCATTGATCTATCTCTTATTCTATTTTATGAGTTGGTTGCATAACAAATGGCTTCCCACATGGCCTGAGCGGTCTTCTTCCCAAACAAGGGAGGTATGATGTGGTCATTGACTCCCTCAAGGATAATTGTTCTGGCTTTCGCATCTTTCTTACTGTGCAGAGCCAGCTGCTGAGGGTCAACTGGTTGGGCCAATGGATGATCCACAAACTCCCAAACACCTTGCTCCTCTAGCACTACACTAATCCTCCCCCTACAAGAACATAAATTTGAGGCCCCATTCAAGAAGTCCTCAAACCTTAACCCCAGGTATGCCATGCTCTTGCTTGAACTTCTCAGAAAAACCCTAGCGATGAGCTGACTAGTAAATTATTCCTTTACAACCTTTAACCTACTTCTAAGGAAGTAAACACTTGTAATCTGGTCTTCAATCAGAGGCTGAGCTTTGATACCATGTTAGTTTTTAAATACTCAGCAACTAATTAGTGAATTCACAACAATGAAAGAAACCGAAACTAAAACCTTCAAATACATTCCCCAAACATACTAAGTATTCTAACCTAGCATCCATAGCAGAAAATAAAATTTGAAGACAATAACACCTTAAAAATACAATGACACCAGAGATACCTAGGAAACCCCAACTAGGGAAAACCTGTAATGTGTGTGTTCTTATTTCTTCTTCAACAATTGCTCTTTCAAAAAATTACAATGAAGAGGGTGAAATTGCCTTTTCACTCAGCAACTTCTCCAAACCCTTTGTCCCCAAGTTAGACTACACCTTGCCATCTTGGCCTTCTTTACCTGCGCACGGCCTTGTTTGTTTGCATGTTGTATGGAATTCGTACAAATTCGTATGACCCTCTGCATAAATGAGCTCGGTCTGGCTAAAGTTGACATTGGCTGGAAAGCCTAAGGGGTGTTTGGCTTCTTTTCTTCTACCCTTCAGCGCTGGAAATGATGTCGTAGAGCTAAGCAACTTGGCTGCAAATGCTGAGAAGAACACACACATTTCTGACGCCCAAATCAATCTTTCCACCAGTTGCCTTATCTCCCCTTTATAAATCGACCTGGGCCCCACCTAATGTTGGAAAATCAGGAGACTTATGTATTATAGATGATTTTCCTTAACTTGATAATTACTTGTCATGTATGTTTCCCTTTTATTACTTCGGAAAATCAGGAGACTTATGTATTATAGATTATTTTCCTTAAATTGATAATTACTTGTGATGTATGTTGGCCTTTTATTACTTTTATTAGATCTTGTCCATCAAGCAATTACCAAAACAATGAAGATCACAACAAGACAAAGTACACAAGATATAGGCTCCAAGCTAGGGCAAAAACACTCCATCGGGAAAACCCAAAAAGAATGTTTCTCTTCTTATAGAATCTTCTTACAATGAGACTTCCAAGACCCAAAGACCAAAGCCCAAGACCCTCCCCAACGCCAAGTCAGCACTCGAGCAAGTTCTTCTTCAAGGTAGCTTCCAAACTTCAACCTACCGCAACGTAATCCCAGATTTTCATCCCTCCAAGCGCACCAAAGAATTTTGGCCTCTTGCAACTGGCAGCAACAAAACCCTAACTTCGCACATGTGGAGAGAGAGAGATGATCCCAAGAAACTTCAACTTATTTTCTTCCTTTCTTCGTCCTTCCAACTCTTCTTCTCCTTCACTATTACAGATCGAACTTGATGATGAGTGAGTGTCCCGAATGAGGTCGAGCTCCTTGTATTTATAGCCTTCTTGATGGGTTGAATAGACCTCCCTTGGGTTGACTTGTCCTTGACTCAAGCTGACTTGGTCTTGGAGGAATGAATGTCTTTTTCTTGACAAAATAAATATATTCCTTTGTCTAAATGGACTATATAATACATGACATAAATTCTTCTTTGTCCTAGAAAGACCTAGAAGAATGAAGAACATGCTTTTGACCTAGTTTTGAGCATCAAACCCATGATTCACATAAAGTACAAATTTTATTTTCTTTCTTTTTCTTTCTTTATACAAAGTATACAATGTCATGATTACAAATAGGTCATTATGAAGACCGAACCTAGTTACAATTTCCAATAGTCCCTCCTAACTAGGGAGGTATTCATAATCCCATCACATGGTACAAGGAATCTCATCCTTGAAGCATTCTCATACGAAGAGTCAGATTGATAAGTCATCTTTGTCAAGCATGTATATCATTACCAGCATCATCCTTGAAGGCCTTAACTAGACAAGCTCAACTTCATTCAAGAGTATTATGTTGGAGGCTTTACGTGAGTTGCCACACTACCTCTAAGGCACATACCCTATCCGATGTTCACCGGGTATGTCCTTTTAGTACTATTCTTTTCTTGGCTTTCTAATCTTGAATCCTCTGGGCTCCATTCTTTCTTTTGGCCTTCACTAAGACTTACAGCTATTAGTCCTAGTCTAGTGCATAACCCATAAAGACAAGAACTATCCAACATCACTCCCTCTCAATTAGGGAGGAGATGTCCACCAAACCAAGCTTACCTCACAGGTACTCAAGCTTCTTGTTTGGTAACACTTTAGTCAAAATCAATGTTGCACGAAGCGGGGACGTTTTCTGGAAGTGAATCCGCAGAAGCAACATTTCCCAAAAATCTAGAAAGCGAAGCGTCTTCAAAGCATCTACTACATATAAATATTTTTTTGCATTTTTATTCAAAAAAAACATCCAAAATACCAAATTAGTTGTAGAAGACACGAAAACATGCATATTTTTACATAAATCAAGATAGATATGGCATCCATTGTACATCAATGATTAATTATTCCAGCATCAACCATCTAGAATCTAGATTCCTCTTCTCTTGTCTAGCCTTTGCCTCTACTTTGATTCTCTAGGATATTAGTCAACATTGCCCAATTTTGATCAAATGGCCTAATCAAAATCAATGTTGCACGAAGCGGGGACGTTTTCTGGAAGTGAATCCGCAGAAGCAACATTTCCCAAAAATCTAGAAAGCGAAGCGTCTTCAAAGCATCTACTACATATAAATATTTTTTTGCATTTTTTATTAAAAAAACATCCAAAATACAAAATTAGTTGTAGAAGACATGAAAACATGAATATTTTTACATAAATCAAGACAAATATGGCATTCGTTGTACACCAATGATTAATTATTCTTGCATCAACCATCTAAAATCTAGATTCCTCTTCTCTTATCTAGCCTTTGCCTCTACTTCAATTCTCTAGGATATTAGTCAACATTGCCCAAGTTTGATCAAACAGCCTAATCCAAGCCATATAATATGGTAGAGAAAGCTTAACATGCATGTTCAATGGTTTTTACTTGAGTGAAGGGTACAATTTTGCTAAGCCCATGACAAAGGAGTTCAACAATCAACAACACCAACACTGGGGTACATATAGGGCTCGGTGCTCTTGATTAAATGCCAATCACATGCCCTTATACATGGTATAATCCAATGAAACGCCACAATCTAGTTGATCCTGAAAACTATTAAGTTTGTTGAATTTCGAATGGGATATGAAATTCTATTTTCTCCATATGAAGTTTGATGAAGTTGGAACCACTCTCAAACATCCCGAGTCATTTCATGGTAATGTTAAAAATTTAAGTGAGAGTATAAAAATGAAAGATAAAGGAGAATGTCACATTTACCTTAAGAATTTAACATTAACATTAGAGAGCATCTAAGAAGTGTCTACGGAACATCAAGGGGAACCTCGGGAGTATTTAGAAAGCATAGTTCCTCACATATCAGTTCGAAATTTCCAAAAAAAAACAAAAAGAGCCCCATGGAACCGTGTGAACAGTGTGAACCGCTCACATTCTCTCAGATTTGTTCGTGATCTGCAGCGGATACACGCCCGAACCTTCACAGATCCACAGTCGATCTTTTCTCGATTTGTTGATTGGGCAGCAAGAACTGTGGATCCAATTTTCCAAGAATCGCCAAAAAATGGCAGAACACCAAATCTGATTTTCGAATCTGCGGTTCCGGAGGAGGATCAGTGGCAGATTTGTGCGGGACGTGGTTTCGCCTCCTAATCCTTAGGGCAGGGAAGGTTCCTGCAACTATGGTCAAAACATCTGCTACTTGTTGATCTATAGGTAGATAGTGTAGCTCCACAACCCCATTCCGTACCAAGCTTCTGACATAAAGGTACTTATTATTTATATGCTTTGTCCTAACATGAAACAGCATGAAACACTAGCTCTTCTGTCAATCTTATGCAACTTTCATTATCACAATGTATCTGTGTAGGGCTAAGCGGTCCTTCAAATAAATCTGATAGTAACTTCCTGAGCCAAACTGCTTCTCGACAAACTTTGCTTGTAGCAACATATTCAACTTCAGCACTACTCAAAGCAATTGTATCCTACTTTTTGCTCATCAATGAGACCATGGAAGATCCTAGGCTGAAGCATCCACCTGTTGTGCTTCTTCCATCTATCTCACAGCCACCCCAATCTAAATTTGTATATCCCATGAGTTGGATTTCATTACCAGTATACTAGAGGTAGTGATGTATGGTTCCATGCAATTATCTTAGGATATGCTTCGTTGCAATCCAATGATCATGTTTTGGCTCCATATAAAACTAAGGACATTTACTGCAAAAAATGTCAAGTCTTGTAATTACTAGATACATCTAGGACCCAATCAACTGTATGTAGCAAGTAGGATCCACCGGACTAGAATATGAACTCCTCAACTTCTTTAGATTGGTAATCATAGGAATCATCATAGGCTTGCTATCCATCATGCCAAATTTTTTAAGAATCTTGATCACATATTTACCTTGACCAAGATATATTTCACCTAGCTTTTGCCAAACTTCTAGTCCCAAGATTCTTCATATCAAACTCGGCTACTAATTGTTTATTGTATTCCTCAATTCGATGCTCTACACCTGTGACAAGTAGATCATCTACATACAAGAGTATGATGAATGGTTCACCCTAGACCACCTTGATGTATAGGTTAGGATTTGCAAAACTCTTGGTAAAACCAAGCCTCAATAGGTATGCATCCATTCTTGCATACCAAGCTCTAGGTGCTTGCTCTAAGCCATATAAAGCCTTCTTCTGCCTGCAAACAGGAGTCTCCCTCTGATATATTTCAAATCCTTGAGGTTGCTCAATGTAAACCTTTTCATCAATGGTCCCATTTAGAAATGTTGTCTTAACATCTATTCAATGGATGTTCCATCCCATAGTAGCAGCGAAAAAAACAAGTGATCTTATTGTTGTATATCTAGTTGTAGGAGCAAAGGTTTCTTTGTAATCAATACCTTCTTTCTGTGAGAAGCCTCTTGCTACAAACCTTGCTTTGTATTTATTAATGCTCCCATCTGCAGTGTGCTTTATCTTGTAAATCCATTTTGAAGTGACTATAGATTTGTCACTTGGCCTAGGGACAATTTCCCAGACATCGTTCTTCACGATTACCCAGTATTCTTCCTGCATTGCATTCCTCCACTCTTGATGTTTACCTACATCTTCATAGTAGGAAGGTTCTGCTTCAATGAGCTTTGTCATATATTCATCATATCCAGAATACCTCTTTGGTCTCTTACTTTGTCTAAAGGTCCCATTTGTTGTGTTTCCTTCTACTTCTTGTAGAATAGTCCTCAACCAAGCAGGCCTCTTTCGGATTTCACGAACAATTACTTGTTGCAAAGGCTCACTAAGACCTTCAATATCTTCTTGATTCAATGTTTGATCTTGATCATCATTGTCCCTTGAAATATCCTCAAAGAGAGGTATCTCTTCTTCATCAAAGTCGACTGGTAGGATCCAAATTCTTTCTCTTGTCCTAGGGTATATGTATATATACAGGACACCCAAATATTCGAAGACGATCCACACTTGGCTTTGTTCTTGTAGATGTTTCTTCCAGAGTCATGTTGTTGAGAATCTTGTGAGGACTTCGGTTCCACAAGTAAACAATTGTCACACATGCTTCTCCCCACAGGAATTGAGGGAGATCTTGATCATGTAGCATGGCCTTGACACATTCTTCAATTGTTCTATTCTTTCTTTCAGCCATGCCATTTTGTTCAAGATTATAAGGAACAATTAGCTCCCTCTTAATCTTTGCTTCCTTGCAGAATGCTATTAGTTCTTTGGAGGTGTATTCTTCACCATTATCAGACCTCGAAGTCTTGATCTTCCTCTCAGTTAGATTCTCTACTTCATTCTTGAATTCTTAAAACTTCTCGAATACCTCATCCTTGTTCTTGAGGAGGTATAGCCAAGTTTTCCTTGAGAAATCGTCAATGAAGGTTACATAATATTGATGCCCACCAAGGGATTTTACTGCCATAGGTCCACATACATCGAAGTGTATGAGATTTAGAACTTCCTTAGATCTGGTATCACTTCTTGAAAATGGCTTCATCACGTTCTTTCCTAGAGCACATCCCTAACAGGTCCCTTCATGATCTTCCTTCAATTTGAGGATGTCATTGACCATTTGACTTAGAGATGGCAAAATCTTGTAGTGAAGGTGTCCATACCTTCAATGCCATAGTTCGAAAGTGCTTACATCCAAGTGGACTAGGGCTTGACACAGAGGTTTAAAAGGTCTATATAATGTCCCTTCACAAACCTCAATCACCCTAGAATTATCAATACTATAGCCCTTACCCCAAGCTAAAATCTTGCCATCAACAAAAGCTATTTTATCACCCTTATCCTCTAGACAAGAAATAGAAAGTACGTTTACCTTCAAACCTGGAACATATAGAATATTGTTGAGGTGAATACTTCCACCAGATTTGAGCTCCAACAAAGTAGATCCAATCCCTTTCACTAGATAGCTCTTCTTGTCTCCAAGTTCGATTGAATGAGAGGAGGTTCCTTTTGACAGGGTCTAAAGTTGACTGCATTCTCTCGTCATGTGTTTGGAAGCACCACTGCCAATAACCCATACATTCTCATCCTTGAAAGTGTCGGATAAAGAAGAGAACAAACTTCCCATTATTACTTCTTTTGCTAACTTGGAGATGATCTTCAATATGCGATCCTAGATAGATGTAGCGAGATTCCCAAGAAACTTGAAACCCTTCTTTATAATTCTTGTCATAGTGCCAACTAAGATGTGATCTTTAGTCTCCTTCCCAATGTTGCAGGAAATTCCCTCGCCCCAGATCTAAACCGGGATTTGCATCCCGTAAGGATCCGTGGGGGATTTGCCGCCTGATCTGCGGTTCAGAATTCTGGAACAGAGGAACGGGTCGGAAATCATGGCTCCTAGAATTTCATAACTGTGTTGGCCCAACCTACATTCTGGATTTTCGAACTGCGGATCCGGCATCGGATCTGCCTCAGATCCATGACGGATCAAGCACGGATCTATACAGATCCCAAGCAGATCCGATGCCCGACAAACAGTTCTACACAACCAACCCAAAAAAAAAAAAACATTTTTTTATTTTTATTTTTATCTAACTTGAGTTGGGGGTGGGTTTAGATTGAGTTAGGGAAATGATAGATGGGGATAAAGCTCATTTCCTCACTCTTGTATTTTTGGAGAGCTTGGAGAAGAGAGGAAAAGAGAGGCTTGAAGAGAGCTTGGAGGAGTGAAGGAAGAGGAGATAGGAGCAGTGAAGGAGGAGGAGCTTGGAGGACTAAAGGAGGACTTCCATCTATAAGAACTAAAGAAGTAAGTGCAAACCCCAAACTCCCTCAATTTTTTGTCATTGTTGTTTGTATTTTTTCTCCTCACTCTCCTACTCCTTTCCATTCTTTCTTTTTGCTCATTTCATTGTAGGTTGTCTAGCTATATTCATATTCCAAAATGGTGTTCTTTTGGCTTCTATGTGTCATTCCACTTTTGGTTTTCATGATGGCAAGGGGGAGTAGGAATAGAAGGGAAAAAGAACAAGAAAGTGATCCCCATATGAGTGACCCAATGTATGATAAGGAGGAAGGGTTTGAAAAGAAAGGGGATGAACTTGAAGAGAACACTGAAATGCTAGAGGGGAAAGCTGCATTGACAACCTTGTGGAATTATGTGACCAAACTTGAAGAGGGAAAAGGTGGTGAAAGCTACAAGTTTGCGTGCCCTCATGGTTGTCATGGAGGAAAACCATATAGTGGTTCATATTCCCGTGCGAGGAGGCATCTTTTTGGGGTTTTGGACAGTAATGACAAAATGGGTGTCATGGGGATAGCAATTTGTCCAAAGGTTTTAGCTAAACAAAGAAGAAAATACATCCAAATAAAGAAGGTTGCACAACAAAAAAACAAGAAACAAAAAACTCATTATGAATCAAGTGCAACCTCTAGATTTGGTAGCTCATCTCCTCTTGGTACTACTGCAACCTCTGGAAGTAGAAGGACAATAAGGGATTTCCTTAAAGTTGTTGGGAGGGATGATGAGGATGGAAAGATAGTCTGGTTTCTTTCTGCTTGCAGTGTACTATTCAATGTGCTTTGCTCTCCCTATTGCCATGATATGGTTAAGGACATCAATGAAGCCCCAAAAGGATACAAGAGCCCCAACTATGAGAAAGCTAGACCAGTGTTATTAGAAAGTGAAAAAGCAAAGGTTCAAAGAGCTTTCACACGTTTTACAAATGAATAGGTGGATTGTGGGGCATCCATTGTATCATATGGGTGGACAAATGTTAGAAACCAACATTTGATAAATGTTCTTGGTGTTTCTACTAGTGGTGCAATATTTATTACAAGTCATCACTCCTCCATCAATGCAACTTCCCAAAACAATGCAAATCTCCTATTGCAATCAATTAAAGATTTTGGTCCTAATAATGTGGTTCAAGTGATCACTAATAATGCAGCAAATTGTCACGCAACAGGAAAAATTATTGAGCATACTCATACACACATCTTTTGGTCTGGGTGCTTGGTGCAAACATTGAACCTTTTGATGCATGATATTGTGAAACATAAATAATGTGGATGGATTAATGAGCTTTACAAAAGAGGGAAGCAAATCATTAAATTTATCACAAGGAATACAAGGGTAAACTACTTTTATGGCACTTACTCCAAGTTGCAGTTGCTTAAACTTGCAAAAACAAGATTTGCAAGTTATTACCTCACCTTTAGGTGGCTAGTGAAGGTGAGACAAGCTTTAACTAATATGGTGAGCTTTGAATCATGGGAGGAAATTAACACTGATAGAGATGGTGTTGATGTAGCTAAGGACCCTATTCTTGATACTTTTGGTCACAGATTAAATATGTTTTGCAATTCACCAAACCAATTTATTACATGATCAAGTTTGCATATTCAAATCAGCCAACAATTGGGGAGATGTATGAGCAAATAGATAGCATGTCGGGGCAAATTAAACACAATCTTGAGCCTAGAGATATCACCTTGTACAATTATATTCGTGCAAAGGTGGAAAAACGATGGGATATGCTAAACGTTCCATTGCATGCCTTAGCATATGTTTTGACACCTAAATACTATCATCCATCATGGCTTTCAACACCAGCACCTAGGGGGGGAGCAAGAAAAAACCACACCTAGGTTCAAAGATTCTATCTGGTTATATGAAAGCATTGGATAAATTAGTCCCTGATGAGGAGGAGGCTACCATGGTACGGAAACATTTAAGCAACTATATGCTTAGCACTAGTCCATTTGGGAGCATGCATGCAGTTAAAGATCAAGAGAATTTTTCTTCTCTTGTGTAGTGAAACATGCATGAAGGTGCTACTCCACTTCTATAAACTTTGGCATTGTGGTGCTATCACAGGTGGTAGCCACTTCTTCTGCAGAGAGGTGTTGAAGATCTTATTCTTTGATCAAAGGAATAGGTTAAATTTAGAGCGGGCAGAGAGCTTGGTTTATGTTCACTACAACTTGTGATTGTTGTCCCATTACTGTGATGATGCAAAGACTAATAAAGACGTTAAGGTTTGGGACAAAAATTCAGAGGAGCCCAATTTGGAGGATGGAGTGTTGCGATTAGAGCAACTAGAGGATGGAGCGATCGAGAGCTACCTAATGTGAGTTGAAAAACTGTAACTAGGTCCAGTCTTCATAATGACATGTAATTATGACTTATGTAAATGATGTAATAAAGAGAACAAAATTATTATTTTAAATTGGTTTCGTGGGTTTCATGAGCAAGTGATTTTAGAAATATAGAATTTGTCATTTAGAGTCTAGAATTAATGTCATGTATGAAGAGCTCTTCTTGAGCCTATGTTTAATGTATACAAGTCTATAGAAATGTCTAAAAGCCCTCCAAAGACGAGCACAATCCCTCTTGAAGAAGTCGACCTCCAATCAATAGCAAAGGAAGTCAAGTCAACTCACATATGAAGACACACCCATTCAACATGACATGTCAGCTCAAGTGTAGAGGCAAATCACTATTTATATGCGGCAAGGGTCACCACACAAGGCAGAGAATTCGAACAAGCCCCTTTGTGTTTTTCGTATGGGTACCACAGAGATGAAGTCTAGGCCTCCTCATAGTCTCGGTGATCACAATGTCGGCCAACCAAAACAGTGATCACAGAAGCAACCTCGGACACCACAGAAAAGGGCTCGGACCTGTCTCCTTGCAGTCTCAGCATATTTGTGATGAGAAGGGTCTCGGTAATCTCACAGTGACACACTTTATCTCGGCATACATTCTAGATGCAGTCATAATCTTAGCATAGATGTAATCATGGTCTCGGTATAGATACAGTCATGATCTTAATGGAGACATAGTAACAAGGTCACGATCTTGATGAAGATCTTGGTGCAGCTCTCAT
>APFE031333160.1:0-20474 GCA_000404065.3 Pinus taeda
TCAATGATACCTTCAGAAATGAATTTATACAACAAAACAATGATACATTTGCAAAAACACTGAAAAGGACTAGACTGGACCCCTAATAGCCGTGATAGGAATTTCGACAGACATGTCACAAACATGAAAGCTATAGGTCTTAATATAATAACTGAGCATAGGGGTCTCATACTTATCTGAGAATCACTAAGCAGCATTAATGTCTCAACACATTACCTATAATTACTTTTATTAGACCATAGATACATTATTCATTCATTTACAAGTAAAAACGTGATGAGATCCATACATCATCACTGGCATAATACTTGTTTATAATGAGCATAATAACAACATAAATATCAATGATACATTAGGAATCCACACATAAACCAATACATTTACAGATAAGATACCAAGGAAATAACCTCTTATTAATGAATGCGCAAGAAAACCTGGTATGGAAGTACCACATTCCACCCAGCCATATATTGGCTAGACAAATCTCTCTTCAGCCAATCACCCCCGTGCAATATTCCAAGCATGAATGTGGGACTCAAAGAAAAAGATCCAACCAGGGCATCCAATAGCAGCAGAGAATGTTTTTACGTATTGTGTTTATCACAACATACAAGCATGAAATTTTACCATGTAGATAACCTTGTGACTATTGATGATCAAAATTAGGGGGCATGCTGAAGCCTGACTAATACAAATATCTGAGTAAATGTCTACAATATTACAAAGAAAAGGCTCCAGATAGAAAAAAGAACAAGATGTTTCGTTGCAATGGTTCTCACATATAAAACTAGTTCTTATTTTTCATATCCTTCCAAATGGCTTATTTCAAACTGCAAAACTGGCAGTTTAATCCCTTCCGAGGTGAGACTGAGTGTAAGAGCACACTACAGATGAAAACTACAACATATTGCAAATAATGCACTCAAGAAAATGGTACAATTGACACAAATGTCTAATCACTTTAATTGTCATGTCTTTCTAAATGGTCAAAAGGAATGCCACAATAACTGAAAGACTGTTTTAACTTATAGAATGTAGCAATGTCCCAATTAATAAAAAGTACTGCAGGTTGTTACTTTACAAAAAACACCTACATTAAGCATGCAAATTGTTCAAAGCTAAATATGATGTTAAAGATAGATTTGATTGTTCAAATCCTATAATTAATAGAGATGGCATCTTGCACAACTAGGTTTTCACTCTCAAGTTCTCTATTCTTAGAGGTATTCATGACCTCCCTAAGGAGGGGTAGATCCCTTTCTTCCTTTTATCCAGCCTTTGAGGCAGCCACAAGAGCTTTCAAATATCTTGTGGCAGCTTCTTTTTCAAAAGAAAAAGAACCATAACGTCAACCAAATGAAGGTTTGTTCAGAAATGGAATAAGTGCTTAAACTCATTCCATCAATCCAAGAAGAAAAGCACTTCATTTCTACCTCTAAAATCCGTGTTTTGAAATATAGATTCAATTATCAACTATAAACCCTAAAGTTACTTGACAACATCACCCATTATCACCTTGGTGATCATACTTCTCACATAAGGCTAGCTCTCCTCACACATAAGGGAGGAATCCATGATAAGCCTACAAACTTGTCCTTAAAACTCTAAAAAAACATATTTGCAAAATGATATTGTTTTTGTCTTTTAGGATTTAAAGTGGAAAGCTAGGCAAGACATAGTGTCTGGTCCCTCAGCTATAGACTCTAAGAAACAAACAAAACTTTAAAAATGATGAATAAGATGTGAGCCATGACAAAACAAACAAACAACAAGTGTTATCAGTCAAGAATAAATCCAATAAATATGTAACCGTGCTATTTCCTACTAGATGGAACAATTGAAGGCAATGTGCTCCCCCAACTTGATCTCTTGTAAGTCACATAGCTGAAAATTCCCTTTGAGGTGTGCGATGTCGTGAGCTATCTCAAACCAAAGCTAGTGGGAGCCACGCTGAACGAACCAAGGGGAATCCTAAGGTTGTGCATCCAATCTCTATTATTATAGATAGGCCTAACAATAAGAGTCACTTAGCTACATAAAGCACTCAAAATAATAAAATGACATATTCAAGCTAACGCCCTCACACCTGGTCAAGTTTCCTATCACTTTTTGGTTGGATAACAAAATGGAAACTTTGTACCTGCATATGAGTAAGGTCCAGTGTCTCTTGGTCCTATCCAAGGAGCTTTCCTCTTAGTTAACAAAAAACATTATTTCTTCCTTTCTCACCAATGTCAATGTCGAGGAGAAGTATCTATCAGGTGAGGAGATCTTGGAATTGGTGGAACAACTATTTCGGATAAATTTCCATCAAGTAAAGGGAAAAATCCATCAAAAACTGCAATAGATGATTTGAAGTCCAAGTACACAAATTTCATGTCAGGAAGGTTTCTTGCTCTACCAAAGGAAATTTCATTCTAATAATGTGATGGAATATTGCTCTTAAAGATTATTGTTTGCCTTCATTTGTTTTCCTATGATTTATGACTGCTGCAAGGCTAGTGAAATTCAGGATGCAAACAACCAATTGAAATAAATTTTGAATATGGGTTTGGTTTTTAGTTGTACTACTTATGGGGCATTCATAGGAAAGATGGAGGATGGTGAAAATTTTGCTGCTAAGGGAACGATAGTTAGCAATTATTGTCAAAAATTGTTTCTACTATGTATCATACACCATCACTGCTATGAGTAATACTTACTTGATGCTTGATTTAGTGCCAAGTACAAAATGATGGAAAATACTTGCCTTTGTACCTATCGCAATTATTTTGGTGTTCTACTGATCATACAAAAGATTGTTGCAAAGTCTCAAGTTTTTAATAATCTTACCAAAATAGAGGGTATGAAAAATGATCAAAAAATATGATTGCATACAAGCTTTGTAGTTGCTTATTTTATAGAGCCTACCATCTTATGGTCTTATTGTGAATTACGTATTGCCACTAACATTGCATACTGTAAAAATTCAATGAAAACTATGCTACTGCTACCATTAAAAAATGCTTGTTGAGAAAATTCATCTTGGAATCAATCCATTCACTAAGAGACAATAATAGAATTTGTTGATACAGTGTTTGGCGTAAAGAAATAGAATCACAAATCGTATTATGATTATTTCGGCACATTACTTTCCCAACAGTGATAAAAACAAATAGAAATAAAAGTACAATTGTGCTTAGGATCACAAACACAATCATTTACAAAAAAAATTATATCTCTAGGTTAAAAAGCAATTTGGAACTCACCATTACAGATGAATAAAATAGAGTAACAATGACAACATAAAGGTTTTATCTCGATGCATTCATAAAATATACAATTCTTGAATATGAAGTAAAATTATGTAAACATTTTGACTTGATTGGAATGCTTTTTACAATTGTTTCTAGGTAGTAAGTATAGAAATGGATACATTCCATACTTCTAGATTCCTTTGAAGTATATGTTGATCTTTACTTGAAGTTGTCATTGTTGGAAACTCATGGTTAACCAAGCAAGCTTGTATTCCATATAATGGGTTGGGTGCAGTTTTTATTAGTTAAGAGCATTGTTCAAAAACCTAAAACTAAACCCTAGCCCCCAATAGAAACAAAAAACATTATCCCTATTCATTGTTAAGGGATATCGTAAATTTCAAGTTTTTCTAGGTTAGTTATTTTTTATGTTTTTTTCTCAAGGTGAGGGAGGTGGGGTCAGTAGAGCTTTTTTTTAAAAAGTTATGGCCATACGATACAACTTAAGTTTACTAAAAATATATAGTCTTGGGAAAGCATAACCTAGAATCCCTAGTTAAGGATGAACCAATCAAAATACTATGGAGACCTACCTATATCCACTTCTTAGAATTCCATAGGTATATTTCTTAACATACTGGCATAAAAATAGAACTCAACAAAACATACTAGGTTATTAAAAAAGGTAAAAATGTAATGCCCGTTTTGGGCTTTAGTTAGTTGGTCCACATGACATGCTAGGGCTTCATATTTCACAATTGTGGAGCCAGTATCAATGTAGATAGCCACATGATTGTCTTCAATGGGGCTTTCTAGTAGCTTCGAGATATGACCACTTAGGGTGTATCCATAGAATGGGGTGGGCCAGAGGAGGTAGAGTCTACAAAGGTGTTGCTTAAGTTGAGAGTGGGAGATCACTTAACCTCTAGGTGGAGGTTGAAGTGAACCAATGTGCACCCAATCATCATTTATAGAGACTCCATAATTGAAGCCATTTTTAACTGGCTCCCTCTAAAATGGTCATGGAGGCCCAAGGTTCAGCCTCCCATTTCCTAAAATTAAAAACAAGATTCGATGTTTGTGCATGCATTATATAATTGGTCCTGGTGTATATGGATGTGGATGGTAATTTGGGGCAAGCATTATTGTTGAAATAGGTCCTATAAGTCAATTTTTTTATGCCACCATTGTTAATAATGTACCAGCCCAAGAGAATTTTAATTTGATGGTTGTCACTAAATAATTCTTCACTATTTATGCATGAGTAGTCATTGATCAATTTTAGAATGACAATTATTAACCAATTGTTTTGTCTTGATTCATATCTTCCTTCATTGTCACAATGAGTTCAACCTTTCGCACTTTTCTAGATTTATACATTCTCCACTTGAATGAAAGAATTAAGAAAATGTTACATTTCAACAAAACGTAGAGGTGGGCACCAAAAAAATTGTTCCCAGCATGTTATTGACATGAGTGTTAAGTCTCATTTTCTAGTATATTACCAGCAGTAAGTGAATTGTTTACTGCGTGGAGAAATAACCAGCACGGAGAAGAAGTAAAAGAGTTCCTCTTTATGCAAATAAAAGATGCAAACATGATGCATAAGGAAGCATTGTACGAAACTACAAGACAACATACAACCATCTCCAAGGCATTAGAAATACCGATATATTTTCATTACTCTGGATAATTTAATGTGTGAAGCTTAAGGGTTTTGAGGTCTTTACACCAGTTATTTTTCCACCCTTGCAAGGGATGTCCATTTGCCGGGCTTTAGGGTATAAGAAGCACCAGAATATGGAAGTCAGTGCACCAGTGCAACTCTCTGTACATAATTACATCACTTATACCATCCTCTTCTTAGGATTCCATCCAAAACTTTCCATAGTTGATTTTAGGCCTGGCTATTCTATGATTGGGTGTGCATGTGGCCATGACTACCACTTAAGGAAGTTTTGTTTCACCTTACTCTAGAAAGCTTGACCAAGGAACATCACTGGCTAAGGGGGGGGGGATCATTTGTAGAATGATTGTTGAACTAAAATAACGTCCAAGATTTTCTTCTGAGCTAACCTTCTTGTTGTAGCTTTTATAATGATGTGAAATATGTCCACATGGATACAATTTGTTGGAAATTGGTCACTTTGTATCTTCTTTTGTTATCTCTTTCACATCAGCAAGGGCAGATACAAAAGTGGGCCTGTGGACCTTTACACATGGTACAAATTTCTAGTTTATGCCAACCCTCCTATTTTATCATCTAGCATATGGAAAATGAAATCTATGAGATATTAACCAAGCCAACATATAGTAATAGGGAAAAACCATTCTTTAGAAGGGTTGTAACTTGTGACCCCTGTCAAGTCTATAATAATTATTTAGGTGTGCTTACAGCCTACAAAAATGACTCACAAAGTTAAATCAGTTACCTTATTTGGATATTGGTGACAATATGCAGAGGTGTTAAGCAAACCTTATCATTGCCTTGATATAATGATATTGCAGAGATATTGTCTTGAGCCAACAGTTATATTAGAACACTGATTCAGATCTGATTTCTATACCCAGATTTGAAAAGAACATTTTCATTGAGTTGCAAAGGCATAACTCATTTTTGAAAGTTTCTTATTTTTTAAGGTTGGTTGGTTAAAAATCCTGAAGGACCACATTAGAGGAGTACTCCATCTCGTGTGCATGGATCACTACTTTAATGCACCTCTTTTGGAGCCTAGAGGTGGCCACATTTTGAGGAAGTTGTGGCTTGCACTAGAGATCCTTTTTATGAGGAGTTGGTTAACATGAAGAAGAACACCCAAGCTTTAAGGGATACCAGGCAATTGTCATATTCTCCAAGGTCAAAGAGTGAATAAAAAGTAAAGTGCTCCATGCTTGAGGGATACAAGGGTAGCTTAATATTAATATATGATTTGAGTTTCTTAAGGAATGCCCTATATATAAGGATGACTATAACCTTTTTCAATTGTTAGCACAATTCTCAAGAAGTTATGCCTTTGAAATCCATAAAACATTTCAAATAATGTTTCACAATTCTGAAATTCCATCTAAAATGGAAAGTGACATACCAAGGCAAAATGGGCATGTCTTAATCTCGTTTAACTGTGTTTTGACAGGGAAATCGACCATAGGAACCTACCCAAGTGCTTTAAATTGGCATTGACATAAATTTTGACACTAATTTCACATTGAATAAGCTTTTAGAAAACCCTTACACCCTGTCTTTGTTCTGAATACAATTTACCACTTATTATTTCCTCACACTTTCTTCCAGACTGTTCAAGCAAAGTTATCTCCTACACAAAGAAGAAGCACTTATGTTATGTGTGAAGCATTGTGATCTAGTTTTGTAGTCACAACCAGAAGACAATTGTGAGCAACAACATTGTTCCACACTTCATTTCTTCACATTTTCTTCAACAACTTTTAGGAAAAAGTGTTTTCTATAGCTACAACAAGCATTCTATGTGAATTTTGTATGGCATGGATATTATTGGAGGCTACATTTAAATTTTCTTACTCAACTATCCTTTCTTCTTGTGCTATTTTATATTTATAGATAGATAGACAAATATTGTTTCTATATATCAATTTTTTTTGTCTTTTTACTTTTTTTATGGGGGATGAGGTAGGGATCATGTTTCCAGCATGTACCCCTCTCCCAATACCATGCAACTTCGCTTCCAAGGATTTTTGAGATGGACACTCAATGAATTTCTAAGAGAGCTCTCAATCAATCTCCAAGGCATTTGTCACACTTTAAAAAATGATTCCAACTCAGAGAGACTTTTTAAGTTAAAATTGAGGCCCTTCAGGGTTGATTAGAAATGGGCTTATAAGAGATTCATTTAAGGATTTCACAACTAGGTATCTTTATTCTAAAATATTAATATAACAATAATTCTCAAATGTTGATGCGTCACTAGGATAACATGATTAATGCATCCAAAACGTTTCCACAATTTACATTGAATTGAAACTCAATCAAGAAAGTATCCAACAAAATTAAGAAAGAAAAAGGCAACATATAATAAATAATGTAGACAATTGACGGGAAAATTACTAATAATAATTGTGACCCAATTCCCAAGGCTTCTTAACGCTACTTACAAAGGTCTGTTCTAAGAGAACTAAATTTGTCACCACTACAACCTGTACCACTAGGTGACCACTATATCCTCTCTGCCAGATATATGCAAAACAATATAAGATTTCCTATAATGCCAACTTTTTCCATGTTGTCATCATATATAGGAATGAGCACATCGTTGGCCAAAGATACCATGTAATCCAGTGCAGCCATTTTAGATGAATGATTTTGGAATGGATTTAAATCCATAGGACTAAGAAGGGTTTCCTTCCTCACCTGTAGATTTTTGTTGATCAGCATGAGTGCATGACATAAGAAAATTCAACTTCAAAGGAAAAAGACTTGAAGTGAGTGAATCAGTCAACTTACAATATTTGGATAAGTTGAATAGAGGGCAGACATCCTTCTTTCTCCCCCATATATTTCTTCAGCAATAATATATATCTAAATATTTATATCAGAATCAAAATCTTTCAATACTAATGGAGTCTCCACTGTTGTTACAGGACACAGTCCCTCCTTCCTCCTCATTTAATAAATTATGACCTCCTTCCACCAAGGGTAGGCATGCCTGTGAAATAAATATAGTAAGATAATAGGATTAACATTGTTAACAATAAAGATTTTAACTTGACCAAGAAAATATTATGATTTCCAAACATGTAATATACCTCAATCTGGTGAGTTCCTCAACTTATTCATCGGTACAGTGAAGATTGCAACCAGAAAAAACCAATATATCCATTTCATAACAAAGATAAAGAGCCACAAAAGGACCATGATATTGCAATATTAAAAAAAAATGACCCAATTCATCAATTTTTGAAGTGAAAAGTAGAGTGTTGTAATTCACATGACAACATAGCTTTTAAACCTCAAGTGGCAGGCTATCATAGCTTTTAAACCTCAAGTGGTGGACTATCATTTGCTAGATGTGCATATGCCTTATTCAAATGAAAAAAATTGTGATTTCTTATAAGGGGAAGGCTTTGTATCATGGTAGGAAACTTTGTTAGTATCCTTCTGTTCAAATCCCAAAGTATTAAAATATAGTCTTCGATACTCAACTTGATGCAGGTAATAAGACATGTTTGGCCAACTCACAAGAGGCATGGTGAAGACTGCTCCATATTCTACCTTTTCCTTCAACTTTGAAGGAAGCTTCTTTACTATCTGAAACTTGCATCTGAGAGATGTGATAAACTTATCCACATCAAAAATGTCTTCAAATTCACTTTTCACATGGAATTAAAGATTAATTTTTGCAAAAGGAAACATGAAGGATAAACCACCCCCACAAGTAATTAATGCCATGCAATACCCAATGCTGAAATGAATCAATAAAACATATTGAAGATCTGTTAATAGATAGGAGGAATACTGAAGATAAACACATGGGATCTGCCCAAAGTGAAGCCTTGTCCAACTTTGGGACAACATAGTCACATTGAGATAATTGTAACCATGTCACATATCTAACATGAGAAAAATATTGACCAAAATGAAGCCTTGTCTAGCTTTGGGACAACCACAGTCACATTGAGATAATTGTAAGCATGTCACATATCTAACATGAGAAAAATATTGACCTTGATCAAATGATAATATATCACAAAACAATTGCAAAAGAAAATTTAGCAAACACAGCGACAACATTAAGTAAATAATCAGAGAGTTTGGAGAACCATAATCAAGGCCCTAGCTAAAAGACAATCATGCATAATTCTAAAAGGTGGAGATAAACTAGATTGCATATTGCAACTCACATCTTCCATTCTGCGCTCTAAATTTCAAAAACCTCTACTCCAAGAAGACATTGATAGCCCTTCTTCTAGGTCAAGTGGCTTATCTACTGATAATATCCACTAGATTCTCCTCAAATGAGCTTACCTGCAGAGGAATTGTTGACCTCATAGTCCTTCTTCAATTATCTTCTTCTGTCAATTTTGTTTGGAAGTCAATTAATATATCGCAAGATATGGCTTCGAGCTCGGTGGTACTACTATGTTTTGTTGGCTTTCGTGGATGTTGAAGCTAACTATGTCGTGGTGAGGGCATATGACTATACATCAATAAAAAGTGTCATGTTGTTGGATTGCTGGACAATTCCTTGTGTCTTGTTCATTACATGGATATTCTTGAAGACAAGATACAAAATCAGATAGTTTATTGGTGTAGGAGTATGTGTTTTTTGGCTTTTTCTCGTTGTATTTTCAGATTTGCATGCCTCTGATAGACAAAGGGGGAGCAAACCTATTCTGATCCAGGCCTCCATTACAAGATACCATTAGGTATCCATTTCTTTTATATAGTCTTGCCAACAATTTAAGTACTCAAGAATTTTAGTATAATGTTCAAAATTTTCTCAAATAGATACCAAAAGGAGGGCTATGACGATGCCAAGGCCGACAATTGGTCTTGCAGGGTCATACTTTTCGTTCTCCTGGCGGGTTTCTTGCCATTCCATGATGAGAATTTAATGGCCTTGTATAAGAAGATCCACAAGGGGGGACTTTAAATTTCTTGCCTTGGTTTTCCTCCGATGTTCGACAACTCATTCTCTGGTTCTTGGATACCAACCCTGAGATGAAGATAACCCTCACTGAGCTAATGGAGATCCCCTGGTTTTGGCAGGGCTTTGAACCCCCGCAGCCTGACTGCGATGTCGATGTCAACCTCCTTAACGATGTCGATTCAACATTCTTTATTTTGAAGCTGGCCCACTTCAACACATTCGACATTATCACTCTTTCCCCTGCATTCGACCTCTCAAGGTTATTCGAATACAAAACCCTAAAGCAGGAATTGTGGCTCACATCAACTTAGCCATCCTGGAGCATAATATCAAAGCTATGAGGATATTTCCAAAATACTGAGATTTAGAGTCAAGAAATCTGAGGATTGTAAGATGAAGTTACAGAGACCTAAGCAGGGGTTGAGGGGGCATTTTTCAATCGATGCCAAGATTTTCGAATTAACACCCTCGTTCTTTTTCGTGGAGCTTCGCAAGATCAAGATCGGGGGAGATACGAAAATAGGTGCCAAATAAATCGATGTTTTGTGGGACGAGCTATTGAAGAGATCCTCCTCCATCCACCATATCGAAATTCAACCCTAAAACCCTAGCTATTTGTGAATAACCGTTGAATTTCCTGTGAAAATGTAGAACAAATCTATGTGAAAACGAACAAATTTGCAGCTAAAGCATCAGATTTCAATCGATTTGAAGAACGGGAATCGATCTAGATATCCTCAAGGTTGATCCAGTGTGACCTCCCATTTCCATATATTCCAGGGAAGATTGGAGATCGATATTGTTGTGCAAAACTATTGTTCCGGCCTTTTTTTTGTGGGAATTAGATAATTGTAAAATATGTTTAACAACACGCCAAATTTTGAGAAAAATGTATTAAATTATGGGATGGATAGATATATCTTTAGGCACTCATTTTGAGCACTCTGTTTTAAATTTATTTGAAGATTTTTGACATTTGTTTTCTTCTAGACATTTGTTTTTTTAAATGGTGTGTAAAATAATAACTTTTATTCATTGTGAAATGTCACAAAGGTATGCATGTTGATCATTTTGAAGGTCAAAATCTTCTTGGAGATTAAATATCTTGGGTGTAAGAGTGAGATACTTACACGATGAGTTTTTACATCTTGGATAAGATCTTTGTTTCATTTTATATATTAGAATTTTATGATGGGCACACTATGATGTTAGTAGTGTTTGGTAGCTTTCAACAACAACATATTTTTTCATTTTTTTTCATAGCATAGCTTTTTTCATCTACACATTGAGTAGGACTTAGTTCAAATGCTCGTGCACATCATTGTAACCTTGCTCATCATATCATTTTAGTAGTGCTCACAAGTTTAGTGATAACCTATCTAATAGCAATTTCGCATACATAGCTCCATCACTATATTGAGAAGAAAGTGGGGAAAATATCCATCTAAGCTGGGAGGACCTAAGGTGACACATTAGGCCATGATCGCCAAGGAGCATCATCACTAGTAGTTCACCTCCCATGAAGGATATAGTTTATTACTTAGTTGCATATTTTTTTGTTGCTTCTAGACTTTAATTTGTATGCATGCCAAATTTAAGGATTGACTCTTCAATTGATGATCTCTTTGTAAAATTATAAAAAATCCACTGTAAGATGAATATGAACCAATAATTTTTCTTTG
Source organism: Pinus taeda (assembly GCA_000404065.3). Lineage (NCBI taxonomy): Eukaryota > Viridiplantae > Streptophyta > Pinopsida > Pinales > Pinaceae > Pinus > Pinus taeda. The sequence goes on from APFE031333160.1 coordinate 11,542, forward strand.
GATTCATTTATGATTTACTTTCTCTATTGTCTGGGTATTTCTTTTGAATTTCTTTGTAAATGTTAGAGATAAATATGATAAACCTCATCACACTTATTCTTCTACTTGAAAATTTGTTAGGTTTTGACAGCATACCAATAAGACGATGAGTATGCCACTCATGCCTGAAATCCAAGAATGTATGTTGTCTGACATATAGGCTCATGTGACTATCCATGATTTTAAAATTAAAGAATGTAGATGAATTAATCATGCACAACAACATTTAAACATACATAACATAAATTGAACATAACATTCAAGCATAACATTTACATATTAAATAATAGAGTGATTGGAATATTTATCCTTATAAATGTTTTACACAACTAGCTACAAATGTCAAATATTCCATCCAACCATAGTTATTTTTTGGACTAATTCTCTCTACAATAGGCCACCCCTAATTTAGGGCTATGATTCCACAAAGGTGAGCATGCTCCTATGGATGTCTATATTCAACACTAAAATACCAATACCTAGTAAGTTAAGAGTGATGTGACCCCTACAATAATTCCTACTAGCCAATTCTCTTTCCCATCATTTTTCAAAATCTAAGGATGATATTTATTTCTATGTATCATAGTCCCTTAGACAATCTCCATCCCCTCTAGGGCTATAACATAGATTGGTAAGGAATCTCTTAGTTATGGGATTTAGGGAATCTAGATACTAGTGGAGCACTTACAACGTCAACCTCTACACAAGAACTTGAGTGATTTCTAAATGAGAACCCCTCACAAACATTCAAAGCTAGTTCTTATCATAAATATCAACACTAGAGATTGGTTTTCAACACAAATTGTATTTTCTCCTCTTGTAGCACCAAAACTCTAGTTTTTTTTGTGCTCTTTCTTTTTGAAAGTTAGCTATCTCCTCTACTCAAATTCCTTTTCTTATGCATGTTCTGACTCAGACGATTCAAAAGATAATTTTACTCATCACATGTTCTCACATCTAGGTGAGATGACTCTCTCACCCACCTCTTACATGCATTCAATAAAACCACTCCCCTCACGAGTGTGCTTAGCCCATGCTTCAATAACTAATTGATATGACTTTTCTACCAAGCTCAAAAATGCATTCAATGACTGGTTTTAATAAGTCAAATGGGGATTGTATGGTAATTACATTTAATTTATGCTAATAACATGGGATTTTAGGCATGTGTGATTTACCCTTGGAACCATTTTCACCCCCCTCATTTATGGAATGATAGATCCTCTATGAATATGTTCTTGTCCATTTTATAACCAGTGATGTATTTTATATTATTATTTTCAATATAAAAGTTTATATATAATTTCTTGTTTGATATTGTGTCCATGACTTGTGGGACTAGCATGTGATATAAGAAACCATAACCTAGGGCATCTAAGCCATCAAAATTACTTTATGATCACACTAGGCCCACACCAACCCTTAACATGTAGTGATATTTGGCTACATCTTAGCACTCTATAATTTTACAATTTAGTAACTCCTATAGAAATTCCAAATGCCCAACTCTCACTCCCCTCAACCTACATAATCCAAGGAAGAGTACTCCCTTCTCTACATCACAATCCTTTAGGTTGTCCCACTTACCATTGAGGGCTCAACCACTAGTTGGACATTAAAATATCCAAGCTATGGAATTTAGTAATCCTAGCTATAAAAATGGGAGTCTTTAGTCATTTATGCACAAATGCACATTGATATTTCCTCAAAATATGGAAAACATATGGGTAGTCCTCCCACATAGCCTCTCCATGCTCCCATGTGGTATCTTTAGGATTGCAGTAGGTCCATTGAACCTTCACCAAGATAATGGATTTGTACAAGAGCACTTCGAATTTTGAGTCCAAAATGCATATTAGCTCCACCCAAAAGTCTTGTTTTTGCTCCACCTAGACCATAGTCTAATCAATCACAAGGTTAGGATTAGGCACATACTTTTTCAATAAAGATACATGAAAAGATTTTATGAATATTCATGGATGCAAGTAATGCAAGAATGTATATAACCAACATTATCTTATCTAGGATTTCAAATGGCCCACAATATTGTGCTACCCATTCTGGGTAGCTTCCCAATTTTAGTGAGCTCTTTTTTGCCTTCACTTTTAAAAACACATTCCCAACCAATCTAAATTATCTATGCATTTTTCCTTTGTTTGTGCAACTTTCTACCTATATTATATTCTATCCTTTATATTTCTACGTATCTTTAACATATGTTCTTACATCTCTTTTATAATATATATCCCAACAATCACTTTGTTTTCTAGGTTATCCCAAGTCAAAATATAACTTCACAATTTCCTTTTTATATAAATTTCCACAATATTGGATTCTTTATCAATCAACTTAATTGAAATAATATGTGTTCCTTTCTTAAGATTTTCCATCATTACCATGATGGAATCATCTCACCTTGTTATCATTGGTAGCTTGGCGATGAAATTTATGGTAGCAATTTCTCATTTGCATTTAGGAATGGACAATGGATATACAAATCATGTTGGATGTCTATGTTTAGACTTTACCTTCTAACACTACATGCATTTGGCTATGTAATCAACCACATCTTTTTCATACTAATTCAAAAATATTGGATTCTTATAGCTACAATAGTTTTCTGGTACCCTAGTGTCCAACATATGGTGCATCACACAATACTCTTATCACTAAATTTCTCAATTATTGAGAATTAGGATCATAAACTTGTGTTCCTTTGCAAGAGGTTTCCATTCTCTTTTAGCATGTAGTGTTTAAATTTTTGGTGTCAATTACCTTGTTGTAAGCCTTCTTTAATTTTTAAATAGTGTTAGTTTGATCATAATCTTCCAAAATTATTCTTTTTAAGTCTATGTTGTATATGATAATAGCTATAACATCATGTATTACATGCACCCTCTTAATGTTGAGTGTGTTAGCCTCTTTATTCTTGTTTCCCTTAATGTTGTTGATGTCAAAGCCAAATTCACTAGGGAATTCCGATCATCTAATTTGTCTATGTGAGTATTTCAAACCGTTATGGTCTATTGTCAACTCAAAATTTCATCCCATAAGATAATGTCTTCACATTTTCAATGCATGGATAATAGTTGTAAGCTCCAAGTCATGGGTAGCATAATTTCCTTCATGTACTTTGATTTTCTTCAATTCATATGACATGCCTATCTTGCATAAGGGGTCCACCAATTCCTTCTTTACATGCATTTATGCACACTAAAAATATCCTCATTTGGATATGCATTCTTTAGAATTCATGCATTGGTTAATACATATTTCAAATATTTAAAATTATCTTCACAATTTGTAGTCCATTTAGTGTATACTCATTTATGTTGCAACGAAATAGCTGAATGTACAATCTTATAGAAACCTTAAATAAATATCATGTGGTAATTAGGTAAACCCATAAAGAGTCTCACCTTTGAAATATTCTTTGGTGATGGCCAACCTTTGATGGATTAATTCATATTCCCTAGGTCCATTGCTATGCCCTCCTCTAAAACGTTTTGAACTAAATCATGGATTTTCCTTTGATAGAAAGTGCACTTTCTCAACTGGCATACAATTATTGCTCTTGCAACACATAAAGCACCATCCTCAAATGTCACTCATGCTCCTATTTTTTCTTGGAGTGTATAAGAATATCACACAAGAAGGCAATAACAAATTAGCCTATATAAACTCTAAACACTCTATTCATCAAACACATAAAACTAGAAACTGCACAATATGTTTCAAAGTAAACGTTGTAAGGTAGTAGCATAAGAAACAATAGCATAGAAGAAAGAAAAAAATTTATGAAATTTTGTTTCTTTAATAGCATTTATTTTTTATCATATGTTATTTTTCAAGGAGATTTCAACCAGGCCAATATTCTAGAATATGTTCAAAATGAAGGTAATGTGAAACATCTTAACTCCAAAGGATTTATGAAAATGCTCTTCATTAAGATTCATGAACTATTACAAGTAAATGATTTAAGTCAAACATTTATTAGCAAAAGTAATCTCATATCACCTTTTATTCATAATGTAATGGATAATAGCTTTTGTTAGAAGGGATTCAAGATAATGTATGTGCATTTTGAGTCATTTTTATGTCAGATGTTATGACTAGAACATTTTAGTCATTTTGAGTCATTTTTATGTACTTAACATTGTAGATGGATTTAGAGACCCTCTTAGGTGGGTCTCTAGATTTTAACACTGCAGATGGACTCAAAGACCCCTTTGTCTCTAAATTTAACACTGCAGATGGATTCAAAAAATGGGATCTCTGAATCCATTTGTAGTGCTAAAATTTAGAAACGAAGGGGTATTCATAATTTTAACACTATAGATTGATTCAGAGACCCCTTTGTCTCTAAATTTTAACAAATGTAGATGGATTCAGAGACCCATGTAGTGAAATGTAACACTTCAATATCAAAATTGCAATTTTTTGTTTTCGGAGTGACATAATTAAAAATTACTAACATAAATGAGTAATTCATATACTTGTTGTACTTGTTATTTGGTTATATTTTTATTCTTGGACTATAGTAATCATTTAAGCTAATCAATATTAGTTTTATCACTTACTATCTAGTCATCTATTTTAGTCCTGGACTAAATTAGTCAATTTAGTCACTTTTAGTTTGGTCACTTATTATTTAGTCATATATTTTATCTCTAGACTCAATTAGGCGTTTAAGTTAGTCATTTTTAGTTCGATCACTTAAAATTGCTCAAATTTAGTAGTAATTCACTTGAAATAATCATGGTGACTAATGTTTTTAGTCACCTAGTCACTAATTTCATCATTTTCTACTAGTGAAACTTCTTTCCAAAGAGATAATGTCTTCACATATTATGTAAATAACCCCTCCCACATTTACACTCTTTCATAAGATCTCCATGGAAAACATGAGATGAGTGTTGCTATGACATGGTCAGACCTCCAAGTTCTAATTATGGAAGTGGGCCGTACAAATCAAAAAATTATTAATACCTCTCAAGAGCATTAAGTCACCCAAAAGTTAGTCCACAACCTCTAATGACTAGATCCTGAACTAGAACTGCATTTTCACAAGCTTATTACCCGAACTGCACCCTCGACACACTATGCATGCAGCTATGAGGCTCCAAATGCGCCCACAGGCCTTCCTACTAGTGATTATGACCCAAATTCCTCAGTTTTGTGCCATCGGTTGTGAGATTTGTGCTAATTTTTCAAGTTCGCCTCCAGACCATTGCCCATAACTGCCTATACCTTTCTAGAATCATAACTAAGATGATAAGAATACTAAACATCCAATATTTTAGCAAGTTCTTGAACAAGACATGCCTAATAGATGATAGACATTTCACCAAACATATGATAATCATAGAAGCTAAAGGTCATGAATGCATATCTGATCATAAAATTTTGAACTTCATCTGGAAATCACCAAGAAGGCTTTATACCCTCTCAAGCTAGCTTCAAAAACACTTGTTAGCCCATGCATTCATCAAGCATTCAGTAAATTATCATATCACGAACAAGAGCCATAGATATAACCAACATATAATCAAAATAGGAACCATAACAAATCAGCCATAAGATTACATCATAACCAATACATGTGCTCATTAATCACAATAGAGAAAATAACTCATAATAAGATATAAAATTGCTAACCAAGTAAGGGACTTCCACGTACCACCTAGCCATAGATTGGGCTAAACCAAATGTCTCTTTCAGCCAATCACCCTGGTGCCATATTCCAAGCATTGAATGTGGGATCTAATGGGATAAACCATGACATAACCAAACAGGGACTCCAAAGGCTAAACCACCTCCACCGTCAATATATTGTGATCTCACTTAAATCAGTTTCGAGATCACAACAACAAAACAAGATTGGATGCCTCAGAATTCCTTCACCAAACCTAGAGGAATTTTCCTGTCTCCACCCACCTATTAAGGGGTTCCCAAAGAAAACCATTTCCACCCATAATCCTTGGTATTTTCTTGAGACCACCTCAACTGAATCCAAAACCTTTCGGAAATCCAAAGCTCAACCAAGAATGAACCCCACCTCACCATAGATATCTACGAAATGGCAAGGAAAGGCTCAAACCACTGTTAATATAGGAAAAACCCATGTAAATGATGAAAAATGAACCAAATAATCCAATTTGTCTACCATGCATTCACATCCCAGTAAGGAAATCACACATGCAACCTGTTATTTGCAAAATATTCCTGTTGAAGTTGTTGATCCAACTTTCTTCTTGCATTCCCTGCTTTCCTTTACTTATCATTTGCCTTCATTTGCTAGTCCTTTTCTTTCTTTCTTGCATTTCTCCAAATCCAAATGAATGCTAGAGTTCTCCAAGAATTCCCTAAGTGTGCAAGAGTGTAAGAGAAAAAAATTAGAATTGACCAAAAAATTATGAATTGTTTCTCTGATGCATTTGTATCATTGATATCTTGTTTTTCTTCATTTTTCCTCTAATTTACCTTGCATGCATATTTTTTGTCTCTTCACCTTAATTTGATCCTATTTTCCTTTATTTCTCATACTTAAATGTCAATTATTGCCTCTTTACCTTTGCTAATTTCCATAGCCATTAATAAACCACAAGTGATGCCCACTATAGTGTTTTCCCAACATTCAACTTGGAATACGTGTCCCATGACCTTGGTCTTATTGTTTTTATCTTTAATATCCTTTTATCACAGTAAAATTTAACCCAAGGTTGTTACAAACCCCTCCCCATTAGGGGAACATTTTCCTTGATGTTTGATGACACCTATGACTTGTAGAAATTCTATGTAGCTTCAAAACTTCTCATGTAATTTCCTAAAACATAAGACTAAAATATACTCTATTCATCTACAAAACGAAATTCATGATTGATAAATTGAATCACAAACATGCAACATGATTCAACACACATACACAAATATTTATCTAGGGGAAATAAATTTCTCAAAACCTCTTATTATATGTATTGCATTAATCAAAGAATAGAGGAGAAATACAATGCTTTCTCAAGCCTGAGAAACCTCTGCACTAGTATAGTCTATCTCCCTACCTCGGAGACTAACTCTGAACAAAAATTAACTAGTTTATCAACATTCCAAGATCCTATTTACTTTTGTTGTTCCTTGAGGAATTTGGCTTCTATTAATTAGGAAATTCCTCAATCTAGATTGCGTAATTCCTTTAGGCCAATCTCTGGCTGCATGCACCACTTGTATAACTAGAAATAGTTTAAAATTGATAATACACTGCTCTTCAACTCCCTGAACAGGGTAAATCAAATTATTTGCATGCATAAATTATTCTAGGTTGATTGATTAGTTCACTAGTTGATCACTAAGTGTGATTGACTACTCACCCCACTATTGGAGCTTCCACTAGTTCTCTAGTAGTTAGAACTAGTTTAACACACAATAACTGAAATTAAATGAAATACATTGCCCGAAATTAGCAATCAATCATACTGAACTGAATTCAAGTGTCTCCAACTTGAATAACTGAGTTAAATGAGTGAAAAGTGCCATGTCACCTTAGCTAACTACCTCCAAGTATTCTACTGAAATTGAAATTTGAATCTTAATCTAGTTTGACCAAGGCAAAGTAAAAACTAGATTTTCTTGCTCCATTTTCAACACTCCCTCTTAGCAAGACATGGATTATTCGGTATCCCAATCCTACCTCTATGGAACTCGAATTTTCCTCTTGACAAAGCCTTTGTCAAAATATCTACATCTTGTTCCTCTGTAGAAATGTAATCCAACAACATAATCTTCCTTTGTGCACAATCTCGTAGATGATGATACTAGATGTCAATATGATTGGATCGAAGATGAAATACATGATTCTCAGAGAGTTTGATACAACTCTTATTATCACAGTAAATAATGGTATGATCCTGTTGACGATGTTGGACCCTCCAACATTCAAGGGATCTCCCCGATATGCAGTCCCAACTAGACCTCACACCGTTTGGTGTAGGAGTCCCATCTGGTATGATGGCTTGAATGCCATTATCTTAAAGATATTCCTTAGGTCTTGCTTTTTAGCATGTGAGAGTGATCTATTTTGTCTTCAAATAGTGAGGTTCACATGCTTGGTGAGTGCTTTAGTGTTACTTGTGTCAAAGTTCTTTCATTGCAGAGGGAGAGGGTGGAAGTCAGTCTCAGGTTGAAAGGGAATAGTCCCAACTCTACTAGAGACACACACCACAATAGGACATGCACAACTTTCGGCGGAGTAGTCCAAACAGATGTGATAGTCACAAATACAAGGTAAACAGATAACACATATAATACCTAGTGGAATAGTCCACATGAGTGTGAAGGGCATTATAACAAGTTTACACAAATGAATATGTCGAGTGTCCAGCGGGATAGCCCACATGGCCAAGATAGTGTTAACAATTTATAAAACACATTTTTGTAAGCATATGTTTTAGAACAACCGAAATAGTTCAACTGTCTTAACACAGGTTAAAGCAACATGCATTACAAGCATCCAAAGAATAGTATTACAAACAATTACAATACATGTGTGAAAATGTGATGGCCTGTTAATAGGCATTTGAATTAAGTGAAAGTTCCAAGACACATTTGTACACCATTACATCACTAACCCCAATAGAGGGGTCTTGGAGCCACTTCTCACTCCTCAAAGAAAATCATACAGACTCTCAATGCTATGTGGGAGGATCCAAGGTGAAAAAGTCTTTTGCATGTAAAAATGAGGGGTATTTATAGCTAAGGGTAAAATTGGCCCTTGTGAATGTTTGACTTCCCTCATGACTGTTTGACATACATGACTCTTCAACTTTATATGACTCTTCGGATTTACATGTGGGTCTCTTGGACTTCCACATTACATTACATTGATTACAGCAATGTGG
>APFE031333172.1:0-11553 GCA_000404065.3 Pinus taeda
CAAGAAACCATAGCCAATCTCTAACAGAAACAACCATTATTAGTTCCTTTTATGTTAACAACACAACCAACTTAATAAAAAATCAATACATCAGAGAACTAAACAACTACTGGTACAATGATGGATCAACAATATCATAACTTCCCAACTTTCACTAACAGATGTTGTCATAGGTCTATGATCCATATCATCCCAAACTTATGGAGAATCTTGATCACATGCTTCCTTTCACTAACGAAGATTTTATGAATTTTCTACCATACCTCAGTTACCAAGTATTGGTGTATCAATCCAAGATCCTTCAAATTCTTATTCCAGCTCACTTTGAAGACAATAACTTTTCCCTTTAGTTCATGAGTCCTTTTAAATCATTTAATTAATCCCAAAGGATGAGATCTTCTTCAATCATGACAGTCTTTTTTCCATATCCTCTTCCAACTATGGTAAATTTCTTATCATGAACTACTTATTTTTAACAAGAGAACCTTCCCAAATCTTGCTTCCATGTTGCCATATAGTGCATGCTATATCTTGATTTATTTAATGGATGCATATTTAAAATTGCCTACTCCTCCTATATTCAGGAGCGTCCTCTTGTTTTGCTATGTCCTTCCAATTCTTTCATTTGTTCTCAAAGTGTAGGCAACCCTTTGCCATTGACTTGCAAAATTCTGCTGCCTATTAAACTAAAATGCTCTGCACTAGTCAACGTTTATATATTATAGTAGTATCACTGGATCATTCTTTGATGTATAAGTTTGAACTAGCTTCACTACAATATGGAGTGAATGTCTTATCAAAATTTAACTCTCTCTAGCTGGAAGAATCTTCATAAAATTTTGATTTGAATCTCTATCATGTTGCAAGCTAGATATTAACTTTTCAAAATAAATACACCATTGATTTAGAGATAGACTTCATAACATTCTCTTTGTTTTTATCTTCTTCTATCTACCAAAGCCTTGACTGCCATCTTGTAATCCTTACTTCTTTGAAAGAGATAATAGCTTCTTCTGAATCTTTTATGATGAGATTGTCTTCTTTTGTTAAAGACACAAGAGTTTCTATCATGTAACTGCTTTCTTCAATCAATAGATATTTGTTTTAGCCTTTTACATAAGTAACATTCAATGAGTTTTCTTCTCATAAGATTATATACATCCTTCAAAGAATCGACTCTTTGTATAGATGACCAAGGTCTCTCTCTTAATTTCAATCACCTTATAATCTAGACAAAATTCTATTTGTGAATCCCAAATATACTAGATCTCATAGGTCATGTAACTTATAAGTTCTATTATGACTATCATATTCTAAAAAAAAATGAAAAGCAAACTTTTACTTCAAACTTGGTACAAGAGTGGACGTAGGATTATTGCTATGTACGCCTGTCGTGTTCTTCATTAACTTTAATAGTAGAGATCATCGTGATTTTCGTCTTTGGGTTTCTTTAGAGCTTCTTCATCTTCAGATGTTGATGTTTCATGTCTTTCCTTCCTCTTATTATTATTAGGGTACTTTGTGTAGTCTCTCTTGTATTGCCCATATTCATGACATAGATAACATTGGAACTTTGGACCTGACTTTATTCCCTTGAGATTTGTTACCAACATTTTTGTTTTGAGATCCAAATTTCTTCTTTCCAAACTTTCTCATTGATCTAGCTGCAAAAGCTTGAGAATCTTCATTATGAGGTTGAGTATTGTTTTTATCCTTAAGTCTCGATTCCTCTAAAGTGAAAGCATCACATAATTCTTCAAAAGTATGAGTCTCCTTTCTAGCATAAATGCCTCTAGAAAAACTATCCCAAATTTTAGGTAAAGCATTGATTACCGTGGTAATCGATTCTAAACCAAATATAGTTTCACCAACCCCTTGAAGTTGAACTATAATATTTGATATCTTCATAAAATATGAAGGCAGGATGTCCTATTTTGTCATTCTTGTTCCATAGATTTGATTCCTCAAAGATAACTTATGACCTATTACGTTGATAGAGTAAAAGCTCACCAAAGTACTTCCTTTGATCCAGGTGGATGTTGGTTGCCACCCACCTATCCCACTTAGACCCCCACAACTGTCTCTTTCAGTTTTTCAGTTTCCTTAATTGTAGCACAATTTAGTATTTTTAGCAGTTTTTCGGGTTGTCAACTTCTAGAGTTGTTTTGAGGCCCTAAACAACGTTTTTTGGGAAATATCGGAGCAACATGGGTCTATGGACCAATGTTTCTCTTCCCAAAGTTGTAGTGCTCGGATAGATCTTTCTAGCAAGCTATTGTACGTGTCAAATGGAGATCATATGCCAAAGTTACGACCCCAGGAAATTGATGTACCAATTTACCCAAACAGGGCCCATAGTTTGGTGTTTCATCTTCTAGGGTTAGGTTTTTGGATTTTTAGGGTTTTCCATTGTTTCTCAAAAATAAATAGCCCTTCGAGCCTCATTGTAACATAGTTTAGAGGCATGTAGCCGCCACATCTCTTCTCAAAGATAAGCTATCATCGCCCTAGTTGGTTTATTTCCATTTCTGTTTGTAAGCATATTTCAATATTTTAGAGTAATGAAATGAAGTATTATTTTCACTGCATATCTGTGTTTATGGTTATCTCTGTAATTTGTTGCGTTCTTGTTTAAATCCAGATCAGTGGTATTAGAGCCGTCTTTTTTTTCTTTGTTTTTCTTTGCATGTCCCCAACGAGGTCGGGATATAAGGAGTTGGGGCTTGAACTGGTCGAACCTTTGCAAGACCAACCTCGCAAATCCCAACGGCCTCCCATGGTGGATGAAAAGAAAGACAAGGAGGCAGGAGATCCTATCAAAATCTTGCTTGAAGAAGCCCTCGAGTGACAAATGAACGTGATGATGGACAACTTTGCCCAGATCCTTCAACGACTGCCCAAAGGCAATGCATCGGCTTCCAATAACTACTCTGGAAACTTCACATCCTTTAAGGTACATGTTATTTTTGAAATCTCCATCTTCGAGGGTCAAATAGATGTAGATGTTGTAGATAAATGATTAAATATGCTAGATGGGTATTTTTTTGTTCATGATTTTTCTAGTTGGGAAAAGATTATTTTCGCTCTTCTCAAAGCAGCCCCCCACATCAAGGACTGGTGGGAAACCTACTGTGAGCAGAAGGATGAAAGTACGGGCTAGCTATTTTCAGCCACACTCACTTGGAATTCATTCCAGGATGCTGAAAAGCTATGAGGACAAATACATAAAGTGGACCATGCTGCGACAGGGAAGGGACCAAGATGTGCAAGAATTCACAAAATTTGTTCATACCCTTCGTACACAGTCGGGCATTAAGGACTCTGAGCTACATTTGGTACTCAAATATCGCGGCCGCCTATACAAATACATCCAGGATGAGATGGGGTTCCTCAACATCTCCTCACTCGGCACGACGTAACGATACACTATCAAAATCGAGCAGAAGTTTAAACAAAAGAAACAAGACTTTGAATCTGTGAATCCAAAGTAAGGGAAAGGCTTCCCCAAACCATAGAACCAAGGACAAAGCCAAGACGGGGCAACCCAAGACAACCTGTCAAAGCTGCAAGAAAAGAACAACACCGGGAAGTCAAAGAAGGACATAAGAAAGTGGTGCCAGTTCCATAAGAGCCCCACTCACAACATAAGTGAGTGTCGGACCAAGCAGTTGTTGGTGGCCGAGTTGAACGCTTCAATATCAGATGCACATTCTGACCTTGAGTCAGAACCCAACAAGGGGAATGGAAAAGGGAAGCATATCATTGACGTGAAGCCCAACTCCATTGTTGCCACCACCAAGATCCAGAAGAATGAGCCCAAATATCCAGAGGAGGGGGAGCGTCTTTTCCACTCACAAATGTGGGTGAAGGGTTCGCTGCTACAATTCATTGTCGACAGTGGCAGCTAAAAGAACCTCATTTCAGCAGAGGTCGTGAAGTGGTTGGGCCTACCGACTACATACACCCACAACCGTATAGTATCGGGTGGCTTCACCAAGGACGAGACCTCCGAGTTCGCGAGCAATGCCACCTTCCCTACATCATGAAACCCTTCATAGATGAAGTATTATGTGATGTTGCACCTCTAGATGTTTGTGATCTATTAGTAGGCCAACCATACTTGTGGAGGCGACATGCTATGTATGAGTCAAGGCCTCGTGTTGTGATTATTTCTTTGGGTAATTCATTATACATGATACCGGAGGTGGCCCCACCTACCGCCACCTCTTTGATCTCTGCTAAGAAATGCAGTAAGATCATCTCACAGACTAGGAAATTTATTTTCTGTCTGGTCCGCTCCTAAAGTAAGGGGAAGATCGTCGCCACATCCATGACCTCTGCGATGGGTTCCTCCACGCAGCAGCAACAACAAAGGGATACGGTCATGAAAGAACACAGTAACAACTTCTCCTCACCCACAGGGGTACCACACAAGTTTCAAGTGGGTGACAAAGTTTGGTTACATCTGTAGAAAGAACGCCTTACAAGAGCCCATTAGAAGCTCAGACTACTCTGACATGGTCCTTATAGCATTACCAAGATTGTGGGAAACAATGCTTTGGAGCACAACATTCCTCCATTTGTTCGCTTACACCAAGTGTTCAATGTGGAATGCCCTCGACCATGTTTCCCACCATTACTAGACACATCAGATATTGCAGAATTGCTCACCAGGGACCAAGTTCAGCAGATGGATGAACTCAATGCAATGGGGACCATTGCTTCCTAAGGGGGGAGGAATGATCCAGGTGGATGTTGGTGGCCACCCACCTATCCCACTTGGACCCCCACAACTGTCTCTTTCAGCTTTCTAGTTTCCTTAATTGTAGCACAATTTACTATTTTTAGCAGTTTTTCGGGTCCTCAACTTCCGGAGCCGATTTGAGGCACTAAACGATGTTTTTTTTTGGAAATACGGGAGCAACATGGGTCTGTGGACCAATGTTTCTCTTGCCAAAGTTGTAGTTCTCGGATAGATATTTCTAATGAGCTATTTTACATGTCAAACAGAGATCGTATGCCAAAGTTACGATCCCGAGAAGTTGATGTACCAATTTACCCAAACGGGGCACATAGTTTGGCGTTTCATCTTCTAGGGTTAGGTTTTTGGATGTTTAGGGTTTTCCATTGTTTCTCAACAATAAATAGGCCTTCTAGCCTCATTATAACATAGTTTAGAGGCATGTAGCTGCCACATCTCTTCTCAGAGATAAGCTACCATCGCCCTAGCATATCTGTGCTTATGGTTATCTCTGTAATTTGTTGCGTTCCTGTTTAAATCCGGATCATCCTTGGATATAGATGATTCTAAAACAAAGGTAATGAGTTGATCTTTGATGGATTCAAAGAGGATCCTTTGAGTTCTGATTTCTCACTTATTATACTTGGCCACTTCTTGAGCATTGTTTTTATCTGGTGGTAGAACTTTTCCTTCAACAAATTGCATGAATTCATTTTTAATAAGGACTAGATCAACACTCTTCTTCCAAGCTTTGAAATCCAATGCACCTTCAAGATTGTTTCCCTCTTTGTAGATAGATTCCATTTGATTAGAAGTATTGGACATAGAGAATATAAGAGTACTTACTTGAAAGTGAGAGGGAGATGCTGCAAGGATGTCTCCAATCAAGGGTGCCAACAACTTGTGATCTTCAAGCTTCCTAATTTCATCTTTGCTCTTATACCATGTTAAGAATTCAAGTTTCGCATGTAGTCTAACACTTAATTCCTTTTCTTGATAATTACTTGTGAAAAATAGTTGTCTTCTCATTATTTCTTATGTCTTCTTCATCAAGCAATTATAGATTTGTTCAATCATTCAAGAAATTATAGATCATAATGAGACAAGAGACACCATAAATTAGGTTAGTGGCCAGGGAAAAACCAACAAGGGGAAAACCCAACAATCCTTTCCTTATAGAATCAGATCAAAATGAGAGACATGCAAGCCAAAACCAATATGAAAGTGCCACAAAGATACCAATTCAAAACCTCCTTTAAATCACCTTCAAAGGTCGAATTCAACTCTTGTCAAACTTCAAAATTTTAGACTTGTAATTAGGACCAAATTTCGGCCTGCAATTACCTTAGAAACTATCGACATCTTTCATAGAAAGCATACCTATCACATGTGTGAATTGTAGTGGTCAAATATTTTCTCAACAAGGGAATATTCTTCTTATTTTTTACTTTTCTTCTCTCTCCTTTAACTCAACTTCTTCTTCTTCTTCGCTAGATTAAGAAATGCTTCTGGTGTGATGAATGACTGTGATCCAAATAGGTTGAACTTGTCTCTTATATGTAGCTTTCCAGGAGGGTCAAATAGGTGCCACTTGGAAGGCTAGGCTAACTTGGTCATCTCGTGATCTTATGACTCATACTAAAAATTCAAATTCTCTTTCTTTTAAATGTCCAAATGGGACATGAAATAAATAAATTTTCTTTTGACGCAAAATCATTTTTTTACTCTAGAATGAACAACATGCTTGAAATATTATAATAAATACATTAATGATAAATATACATTATGAAGACTAAACCTAGTTACAACTTACACAAGCGGAAACGATTCTTTTTTGGGTTTTTGGAACTGATCATGTTATGGCTTTAAAAGAACATATAGAACTTGAGACTCGTATTCATGTGTCGTTGCAATGCCTATTATATGAAGGGAAGCAGTTAAAGGATTTTTCTTTATTGCAAAGCTATAATATCTCAATGAACTCCATGAATGTCATGGTTGCGAGGATATTATGGTGGAGCTATAGGTAATAAAAATCCAAAGGCCTCAGGATCTCATAAGGAAGCTAATGAATCCAAAAAACCCGTGGGTGGAGCCTCATGATTCATAAACCCCAATGGATCAGTCTCATTCAAGGATGCGGCAAAAGGGAAGGATTCCATTTCTATAGACTCGATTCAAAATGTGTTAGGACCCTGCATTGTTGAACAAATGGAACAAACTCCAGTTATGGAAGTTAAAAATAGAGAGCTAAACCACTTTTCTCTTATCTTTAATCTTTGGCTATAATATGCAGGTTTAATGGTTTTGGCTGAGATCCTAGATTTACACCAGTGGGTTTTTTCTTCTTGGACACATAATTGTAAGATATACTTATGCTCAAAAGTTTTTTCATAGTTAATTTTGAAACACAGAAAGATCTAGAGAGAGTCCTAAATGATGGGCCATGGTTCGGGGGCAGAGCAAGGCTCTTTATTACCCCATGGTTTCGAGATTTTGATGCCACAAGCATGTTGGTCACAATAATGCTAGTTTGGGTGAGATTGCCAAACCTACCTCTTCCTTTATGGAATCATCAGGTGATAGAAGAGATTGGAAATACTCTAGGAAAATTTAAAAAGATGGATCTTGATAGAACAATAAAAGGAATCTTCACTTTTGCAATAATTTGTGCAAAGATAGACTTCAGTAAAGGTCTACCTAACCACATCCATCTGAAACACAAAAAATTTCAATGGACCCAAGTATTGAATTATGCAAACACAACATTTAGATGTCGAATGTGTTTTCAAACACGACACCCGAAGAACACTTTCCCTTAGGAAAAAAGAGCCCAAAAAAGAGAAAGAGGCATGCCCATAAGCCACAGGGTTGGAAAGTACGTACCCTTTCTTTTCTGATGACGAAGAATAAGAGAACGTCAAGAAACAAAAACCCCAACAAATGATCCACATGAACAACATGGTAATCAAGCAAACAGAGGAGGCATAAACTAGTTAGGAATCAAGACCCACATCTAGAAAGATATTAAACATATAGGAATCAAAGAAACTGAGCATGAGACAAGAAACTCTGAGAGGGATCAAGTCCGTTTACGTGCAAATCTCTTTTAGAGTGAAAATAGATGTGATCCCCCTTAGCACTTGGTAGATTTGGAGTTAAGATGGATCTAGGTTGGTTAACATATAAGTTAAAACATATATTACATTTTAAAAATAACATGTAACAAGATTCTTAACTATGAAGATTCACCCCCACTTTAATCTATAAATAGACTTTGTTACAATATCATGGACAAATGTCATGGATTATCAATACCACATGCCCAAAAAATTATAACTCAATTCATATGACACTTGTTCATTTTACCTCATTTTTATTTTAATTATTTAATTTTAATTTTGTGTAATTTGATCAAGTCAAAATTTATACAGGACAAGACATTACAAAAAAAAAAAAAATTAAAATGCAAACTTTTTTTTTCTTTCCAATGGAAAAATCGTAATCTTTCATTTAGTAGAAAAATTACATGTAGTATATGCCTGTGGCATATGTGAGTACTATTGATCCATGACCAATTCGAATCAAACTGTAACAAAATATGAATGGCCAAGCCATTTCGTGTACATATTCAGACTATTTGTCTATATATCAGATGATATAAATATTTACATATTTTGATGAAAAACTCTGAAATAAACAACAAAAATATATATATATGGCCTATCCATCCTATGGTAATCCTGGTCTATATATGGCCTATGGTGATATTGGTAGGAGTCTACTCCCATCTGTTCAAAGATTAACCACATGCCTTGGGGTAGTGGCGAGCCCTCCATGGAAAGTCTGTCAACATCTTCCTTATATTCACTGTATATATGATGACATGAGACTGAGTTAAACACTGCTTTGTAATTGTAGACTTCACCCAAAATATTTTGTAGAGAAATAACATGACAATGATTTTTGTTGTTGAACTAATTGATAATAATTTTGGAGTCCCCATAGATCTGAATAGAAGTGCAGTCATGTGCTAATGCAAAATGGAGCAGATGTCTGAGGGTAATGAGCTTGGGAAAGTTGTTTGTCCCCTCCCCTATACCTAATTGGACCCTAAAGAAATGTTGTTCAGAGATGTATAGCATGAATCCCCCTCCACAACCATGTGGTTGGGTAGCTCCATCGAAGTAAGCCCATGGCTTAGATTTATCGATTCGACCCAGTGCCAAGGTTCTGTGAGTGTGAGGGTTTGCCTCTTCTGGGATATCCTGATAAGTTGCTGCGACCTTTGCGATGAGAAGAGGCCAGTAGGCAGTTTCATTCTTGAAAATAACTTTGTTCCAGGTAAGGCATAAGGTTCAACAGATGATTAGAGGTAGGCATTGTGCCTTAGCTCCTTTGTGTGCTTCAATCCAGTTGTTCCATGCTTGGATAATAGAAGTGCCTTGCCATGCATTCTACATAGAGAGATGTTCAGTTGTAACTGGCCAGAATTGTATGATAGTCGGACAAAGGAGAAACATGTGTTCATTTTTTTCAGTATCTTGATTGCAGAGAACGCACCAGGTTAGGCCATGGATAGATCTGTGCATAAGGGCATATCCTGTAGGAGTTTTGTTACATAAAACACTCCACATGAAGCGGTGTGCCTGGGGAGGAGTTTTCATTTTCCCGATCTGTTGCCACCATGTTTTAGAGTGTGTAGGCTTGCGATCCAAGAGAAGTTGATTGTATCCCTGTTTTGGTGTGTATTTCCCATGCTCAACTGGGATCCAAACTAGTACATCTGGGTCATGATTTAGATGTACATGAGCTTCAGACAGAGCTGATAAATATGAATCCCAATACTGTTGCCATTGAGCAGGAATGTTTGTGGAAAAGTGTGCAACAAGAAATGCTTGTTGAGAATGAAACAAGATGATGGAGCTTAGTGGAAAGGAGTCGCCTTCACTAAGTGGTCCCGCGCGCAAGTTTTGGCGCAAAGTCTATTTTTAGACTATGTCTATTTTTAGACATATGGATCATGTCTATGAGTTGCAGGATGCTGTTTATGGATGATTGGTCATGTTGGGAAAAATAGATGGACTTCTATTTTTGGATCACAGCGGTGTGATCAGAGTCTATTTTTAGTCTGTCAGGTGAAAATAGAAACAGTAAAATATTATTAGCCCTTATTAATATTTGGACTCTAAACTTTATCTTATTCTCTTGGAGCACTTCAGTTGGAGCTACAGATGTGGCACATGCAACTGCCTGAAGGAATCACGTGGTTACCTATGGGTGACTGAGTATTGCCATGAAGGACTTCAGTTAGAACTCAATGGTTGAGTTTGTGAGTTAGATGGCAGTTAATGGAGTTGTGTTCAGTTGACTTAGTGAAACTAGTTTATTTAGTCTACTGGCAATAGACCAAGGATGAGTTGTGTGAATTAGTTATTATTAATTCACTAATTATTAACTCATAATGCAACTGAAGAATACATCAGTTAACTCAGTGCATGGACAGTTCACTGGAGACAAGTGTTAGAGGTAAGTGAAAGGGTGAGTTGTGACTATCAGTTGTGCATGAGATCTTGCACAATCAATGGATTGAGTATGCCCATGAGAATTGCACAGTATGTGCCCAGTGTTATAGCCTATTCTCACGTGATTTCAAGTGTGAGTGATTTTCCAAGGTAAATAGAACTTGGAACGAGTTTGGATTCATTCATTCTCTTGCAGGATTGCGCAGTGGAGGCAGGCAAGCAGTGGGGGAGATTTGGACATCAGATCTAAGCTGTATTGTGTGTAACAAGTGGAGATAGTACTGAGTACTTGTGAGGAGTATTGTACTATGTATTGTTACATGTTCTGAATCAATATAATATACAGATAGTTGGGGTTTTAGCGAGATGCTTTCCTCGGGAAAATACTGTGTTGATATGTGTGATTGATGCTTCTATGTGCGCATGTTATTGTTTCTGCTTTTGTAAATTGATGATCAACGTAGAGGAGGTTATGTATTATGCATGTATTCCGCAATAGTGTATAATCGGGATAATCTCTGTGAATATGTGTCATATTATTCAAAATTTCTACATGGTATCAGAGCTGGTTGATTTGTAGGAAAAGTTCTACAAGATATCAAAGTGAGTATTGATCATCAGATCTATTATTCATAAAGTGTTTACATTTTATTTCTTCAGGCAGAGTCTGTGATCGGGACAGGTAGCCTCTGGATTCATCCTTCTTTTGGAAGGTGAGATATCTGGTGAATGCCCATACAATCGATCTCTGTACGAGAAATACTTTGTTCTCACGAATTTTAGATCGCAAGCAATTGAGTTTTGAGCTGGTGGAATGGCACTCAAGGATAAAACTCAGAAACATTAAGTGTGAGAATGGAGACAGTATGCCCCAGTATTTCACGAAGTTCACCCAATGCCGGGATGAGCTGGGAAGTGTGGGGGTGACTGTCGGATGATGAGTATATGGTGAGTCTAGCACTCCTTGGCCTTCCTAAGAGTTGGCATAGCTACCAGGACTTGGTGAATGGAAGGGAGAAATTGCCAGGATGGGAGAGACTTTGGTCGGATCTTGTGTAAGAGGAGATTAGACGGAGCACCAGAGACAGTTCTTCATCTATGCATGATGAGGAGAATTGTGCTTTAGCGATTAAGGCGAAGAAGGGGAAGGGGAAGGTTTCTCTTTCCAAATCCAGTTCTTCTAATGATGGGAAGAAGGTTGACAAGTCGAAGGTGAGATGCTTTCATTGTCATGAGTTGGGCCATTATGCTACTAATTGCCCAAAGAAGAAGTCCAAGAAGGGATCC
>APFE031333176.1:0-21963 GCA_000404065.3 Pinus taeda
GGGGGGGTGAATCAGTATTATAAAAATCTTTTCAATTCACACAAAAATTTGTATACGCAACTTCAGTTAGTGAAAACAACGTGTATACGCAACTCTGGTGAATGAAACTCGCGTATAACTTGCAGACTTATAATTTTAGTTTATTTTTCAGATGTTGATCATTAATCTGTGTGTCAGAACCATATAAACAGTAACCAGAAAAATAGAGCAGACAGACACAAAAGAACACAAGATGTAAGGTGGAAACCCAATGTGGGTGAAAACCACCTGCTGCAATTTGCCTCTATCTTCTTTCAATTAGAAACTTCTTTTTACAATGATTCTATACTGGTGCAGTCTTATACCAGTACGTTAACCTGCAGAAGGCTACAACCTTCTCTCGTTCTCCAGCTTCACCTGGAAGGGAGCTACAACCCCCTTTAGCTCTTGTACTAGCTGAGGTACTAGTACGCAGGCTGCTACTTGCAGAAGGCTACAACCTTCTCTTTTCTTCCAGGGACCACATTTCATAAATTTTCAGACTGGATCCATGAATAACATCAATCAAACATCAAGTATATCTACATCAATCAATCTCCTTTGTACCAACCAATATAGAATCAACCAAACACTTCTCAGAATGTTGTAACAAGAAAATAGTGACAGTAACCAGACACCAATTTTGAACCCAGAACACTGCAGCAATAAACAGAAGTAGCTAAAGCATATTTCATGAAACGTACGCTACTTCACTATGCAGAAACCTACGTACATACGCATATGTATCAATGCTAACCAGCATATACACTTTCTTCAGTTGTCGAACCTGCGTGTATACGCGCCTATGCCACGCCAAACCTGCGTATAGATCTATAAAAGATAGTTTACCCTTTTACTTAATCAGACATCAGTTATACCCAGACTATTAGATTTATAGATCTAATCATGCGCCAATTATAACAGATCAAAAGTTACAAAGATACTACTATTCAAGTCAAAATCTTGATTCATCAATAGAATTGATCCATCTTTTAGCGCTCAGGTTCCTCCTTGGTTCAGATCCAGCAATGCACCATACACCAATCACTAGTATTCCAGATCTTGCTCCTCTTCAGATATTCAACACTTAGTCCATGCCCTTGCCAAATGATCTCCTTCCCCTTTTATAGTCCTAGGTCTTACTCAAACCATGGTCCAACACCATTATAGAACCAATACTAGGGACCCAATACTTGGGTTCAACACTTTGGAGGTAATACCAAGGACCAAAACCATAGGTTCAAATATGTCAGACTAAATACCATGGACCAAACATAAATTCTCCGACATGTACATGCTTTTCTTTGCATGAAAGTGCGTGCATACGTATACGCGTCTTTTGATCGGTGATCTGGCGTGTATACGCGACTTTGCTGAGAGGAACCTGCGTATACCTTATTTTCTTCCATTCTGAGTGCTTGAGATGTGATTTACCATTTGAGTGAGTTGCTATCAAGGACAACACCTATGCCATAGAGCCAAACCTATGTCATAATGCCAACATCCTTAAAGAAAAAACCTCTGCTTTTAGCTTTTGACAAATATTTTCCCATTTTGTTAGCTAATTTGTGAGAAATTCATCTCTTCTATTTTCATATTAAACCCAAGTTTTTTGGATAAAAATAGTGTTTTTTAATTCCTCAAATCTTGATCCTTCTTATCATAATCCTGCAACAATTCCTTCTGTCTTTGTTTTAGTGATGTAATATTTTCAATCTCCTCTAGAGCAGAGGTAAGTTTTCTTTTAAAATGTATCTCTTCATCAAGATCTTGTTTCTCTGAATCCAATGTCTCTTCCATAGACATGAGTAGTATCCCTTCTTCATCATTAATAAAGGTACATCTATTATCTTCTTTAGATGAAAAATAATCCTCTAAGGAGTAAACAATTATTTGGATACACTATCAACTTCAAGTTATCTATTATTACTACCATTTTATGAGATTACATATAAAAAGTTAAAAGAAAGGTGACCTATTATTTTACTATTACAGCAAATTACATATTACATGTGTATTTCTCCTCATTAGCACCTTCTCCACCACCAACTTCATCCTTTGACTACATATTGTTCTTTTGATGATCAACAACTTGAGCAATTATGATAAGGGAGTCTTATTCATGATTTTATTCATTAATTAAGAAACCATGGTCTTCAATCCTCATTGGTGCCTTTTGATTTCCATTTTCATATATACATTGCAGCTTATCGAACATCTATTTTGCAGTCTTATAGTGCCTCAATTTATTAGAGTATGAACTTGATAGTCCACTAAAAATAACCTTCTTGGCTTTTGTATTGTGTTTATTTTTCTTTCCATTTTTTACAAACATCCATACATCCACGTCAAGAAACATTAAATAAAATTTTGTCCTTATCTTCTAGAGTACATAACTTAATCCCTTTAATAATGGTACTTATATGGGGTAAACTAATCTTGGTTAACCATGGTCCCTTGAGATCTACCTTCAAGAGGTTAAATTGTTCCTAAACGAACCCACTCTAATACTAATTGTTGGAAACTAGGGAAATATTGAGAGCTGGGGGGATTAATCAATATTTTAAAAAATTATCATTATTTGCCTAAATAGTAACAATTAACAAAATAATAATACACAAAACACATAAAATTTGAACACATGAAGTTTACGTGGAAACCATATGGTAGAAAATCACAAATTCTTATTGATTATGATGCAAATGCAAACCCCAACTCCATATTACATCAAGTTATGTATGCCACAACCTAATGGAGGCCCCAACCCCCTTTTCTAGGAAAGCACCAAATCCCAGTATTTGTAGGCAGTGACTTGTTGGAGGCACCGATCCCATGATATTTCCAGACACCAACTTGAAGGAAGCACCAACTCCTTGAAGTTTAAAGGAACCAACCTAGAGGAAGCACCCACTCACTGATATGTAGGCACCAACCTCCTTTTCTTAGAAGATCCATTTTTCATCTCATTTCAAACTCATATCCACATGATTTTTAACTAAGATATTAATGAACTGATTATTTAAATATTAGATCTACCAATATTCCTTAATCTTCTTCAAATATGAACTTCACCTATGGCCCAAATCTAATCACAACATTTATATTTGCTCAATATCTCTTTTATTAACAACAACCATTGTGCAAATTGTTGTAGAATGTTATGCAACCAACTCACAAAATAGAAGAATGATATAGATATACGTCTTCAAAAGTAGCTTCTTCAAGGGGACAACCTCCTTTACATTACAAAAATGAATAATTATTGGATGATACAAATGACAAGACCTCCTTTCTATATATAGGAGTCTAAGGGGTCACAATATAATCAAAGCCGACATAACAATAATAATATAAGGGAACAACAATAACAATAGTGGGCTTTTATGGGGCACAATAATAAATATATGGGGACAACATGGGCACAACAATAAAAATAAGGGGCTACTATGACAATAATAATAAGGGAATACACTAGTATTATAGGGACCTAACATGCCCCTCTCCTTCAAAAAAGTGTTGTCCTCAATGCTTGAGTAGTTCTTGATGCTTCTATATAAAAGTATCATCCTCCCATGTGGAATCTTCAGCTAGTTCTTCCGCTTTATGAGATACTCTGAAATTTATCAATTTCGTAGCTGTCAACTTCTTGTTTCAATGACTACTTCAGGTTCCAATATGATTTTTCCTTCCTCATCAAGTTCTAGAAATATTTTTTGAACTGGGAGCTTGTCACCTATAATCTTCTTTAAGCATGAAACATGGAAAATTGGGTGCACTCGGGAAGATGTAGGAAGTTCCAATTTGTATGCCATAGTACCAATATTTTGCAACACCTTATACAGACCATAATACTTTGGTGATAATTTATCATCCCTCTTAGCTTGCTTGAGGGACATTTGCTTGTATGGTTCTAGTTGTAGAAATGCATAGTTACCTACATCAAAACTTCTTTCATTGTGATGTGGATTTTCCTATTGTTTCATTCTATTCTCCACCAAAGTCAGGTTATCCTTTAAGGGTTGGAGAAACTTTTGTTGATGCTCGATGTGATCTTCCACTGCTTTAACCTTATAAATTTCTCTTATATATGATGTAATGGACGATGGATGATATCCATAAAGTGACATAAATGAGGTCATTTTTGTTGCAGTATGGAAGGAAGTGGTATACTACCAATCAACTAGAGGAAACCATTTGACCAATTGGTTTTCTTATCAGATACAAAGCAACAAAGATATCCTTCCAAACAATTTTTCACTATCTTAGTTTTCCCGTCAGATTGAGGATGATAAGATGAGCTATGAGCTAATTGAGTACCCAGATAAGAAAATAATTTTGTCCAAAAATTTCTAGTGAAAATAGGATCTCTGTTACTTACAATAATCTTTGGGTTTCCATGTAGCTTTTGAATTGTTTCCATAAATGAAGTAACAATTGTACTCGCTTTAAATGGATGAGATAATGCATAAAAGTGTGCATACTTGGTAATCAAATACCACCATTATGACACTCTTTCCTTTGGACTTGGGTAAACCTATGATAAAATCCATTCAAACCTCCTCCCAATGTTGACTTGGAATGGATAAAGGTTTTAATAGACCTAGGGTCTTAATTGTGCCAAATTTATTTTGTTGGAAAACCAAACACTCCTCCACAAACTTTTGAATATTAGATTTAAGGCCATCCCAAAAAAATTCCTTATTAACTCTATGGTAAGTTTTGAAAAAATCTTAACGCCCTCCTAAGGGACAAGTGTGCAATTCCAAAAGAACATTTTGTTTGAGTTGGGAATTATTACAAAGTTATAAGCGATCTTTGTACCATAACGAATCATTTTTTCAGCAAAATGTATCAAATGTACTGGGGCCTTGCTGTAACTTTTGAATGAGTTCCCACACTTCTTCATCATTCTTCCATTCATCCCTTGCTTTGTTTATCCAATTTGGTTGTCTAATAGAAATGGCACAAAGAAGTGCTTCCACATACTCATCCTTTCTTGAGAGTGCATCTGCAACAACATTTTTCTTCCCTTTTTTGTAGATGATTTCAAATTCATAGCCCAACATCTTTTTGACACATTTTTGCTGCTCTTCGAAAGATAATATATGTTCTAAAAGTATTTAAGGCTATTATGATTCGTTTTTACCTTGAAGTGTTTTATGATTAGGTAAAGTCGCCATTTATTAAGTGCATGTAGTTTTGCCAACATTTCCTTCTCATAAATAGCTATGTAAATACTTTCCTTTGATTGGACAACTTTCAAAATAAATGAGCCTTTCTTCTTGCATTAAAAAAACACCAATTCCATTTCCCGAGGCATCACATTCCACAATAAATGTTTTTGTGAAGTCTGGCATAGCTAAGACCGATGCTTGCCACATTGCCTCTTTAAGATATTCAAAGGTTTTCATTTCTTCTTGAGTCTAAGAAAATGCATCTTTCTTCAGTAATGTTGTTAGAGGTGCTACTATTCTCCCATAATTCTCAACAAACTTGTGATAATACCATGTCAACACGAGAAATCCTCACAAGTGCTTTATGGATGTGGGGATTTTCCATTCCTTAATGGATTTAATTTTTCTAGGGTCTACCTTAACACATTCATCAGATACAATATGACCAAAATATTCCACCTTGTACTTTGAAGAAACATTTAGAGGTTTTTGCATATAATTGTTTCTCCTCCAATAGTTCAATAGTTTGAACACTCTATCAACATGTTGAACATGATCCTTCCAAGACTTGTTGTAGATTAGTATATCATCGAAAAATACTAACACAAATTTTATAAGTAATGGTTTGAAAATGGTATTCATCAAACCTTGAAATGTAGAAGGTGCATTGGTAAGGCCAAAGGGCATGACCAAAAATTCATAATGACCCTCATGAGTTCTAAATTTTGTTTTCGAAATGTCTTAAGTCTTCATTTTGATATGATGATATCCTGAACAAAGGTCCAACTTGGTGAAATAAATTGATCCATGCAATTCATCCAATAATTAATCGATAACAGGAATGGAAAATCTATCTTTAATAGTGATCTTGTTGAGCTCTCTATAATCTAGAAACATGCACCGTGATCCATCCTTCTTGTGCACCAATATTACTGGAGCAAAGAAAGAATTTTGACTAGGTTGAATTATACCAATCTCTCGCATTTTTGCAACCATACGTTCAATTTCACTCTTTTGGGCGTAGGGATATCTATAAGGCCTGATGTTGGGAGGAATAGTTCATGTAATCAAATGAATAGCATGATCATGATCACAAATAGGTGGGAGGCCTTTGGGAGTCTCAAATACCTTGGAATGATTGTCCAAGGTTTTTTGTAGATCTGGGGAAATAGATGATTTCAATGTGGAAACCTCTAGTGAAGATAATTGTGTAATTACGGCATATTGTTCTTTCTTTAGAATCTTTGTCATGCTATTAGAGCTGATTGTATTTCTTGATTTCCCTGCGATACCCCTTAATTCAATTTCTTTTCCTTCTCAATTTTCTTTCAAGAAAAGTTCTTGAAAATTAAAATCTATCGTACCCAAAGATTGTAGCCATTGGACTCCTAGTACAACATCAGCACCACCCATTGGAATGGAAATAATTGGACTACTCAACACATATTCTCCCATGGATAGCTTGATATTATGCCACTTTCTAGAGTAATTTATGGTTCCTCCATTTGCAACCATCACTTGGCACTTTGGTGCTGGATATAGGAAGCAATTCAATTCCTTTGCTATCTTACAATGAATAAAATTATGTGTACCTCCCCAATCAATCAACACGATTACCTTTTTCTTTTTTATATGTCCTTCTATCTTTATAGTTTGAGGAGTGGTAATTCCAACCAATGCATTACAATATGTGGTCGAATTGACTTCTTCTTTCTCTAGGGTTTGTTCCTAGTGTGTATCATATTCTTTTGATGTTTCTTGTTCCTTTTCTTCTTCCTCTTCACAATCTAGGTAAAATAATTTCTTTTCAGCCCACTTATGACCTTTAGTGTATTTTCTATCACAACTGTAACAAAGCCCTTTTGCTCTTTTTTTTTCTAATTGTTGTGGTGTCAACCTTGTAGGTTGTGGAAGGCTAGAGGAAACAACATTTCCATCTTTATAGCTGTTATTGGTAGGCTTCCTTGTTGCCATAATTTTTCTTTCAATTTTGCTTGCCAACTTGAATGCCTTGACTAATGAATCAGGTTCCCAAAGGTGAACCTCATGTTGGATGTTATCCTTTAAAGTCCCTATGAAAAAATCAATCCTATGCTCCTCTGGAATATCTTTTACCCTTATATTCAATTTTTGGAAGTCCTCATTGTGCTCCACCACAGAACCCTTTTATTTGAGATTCATCAATTGGCTAAAAAAGGTGTTTCTTTTGTATCCTCATAATTGCTATCATTTCTTCAGTAAAAATTGCCCAAGTGAAAATTTGTTTGCGAGAGAAAAGCCATCGATACCATACAAACTTATTGGGTTCCAAATATAAAGTCGCAATGCATACTTTTGTGTGTTTTGCACATTATGGAGATCGAAATATTGCTCCATATGTAGTATCCATGTTACAGGATCCTTTCCATCAAACTTACTCATATCAATATTTGGAACATGGTGGTTCTTCAATTCAACATTATATTCTATAAAGTCATGACTAAAATTTCTTTTGTTCTCATCATGAGCTTCATCTACTATCGTTTCGCAATTAGGAAGCATTTCTTGTAGCAACTTTGCCAAACCTCCTTTCAAACTTTGTATGTCTTTCTTCAAATCTTCAATGATTACTTCTAAACCATCCATATTAGCTTCCACGCCATCCATATTAGCTTCCATTCCATTCATCTTAGCTTCCACGCCTTTCTTTAAACAATCCATCTTAGCTTTTGTTACTTTTTGTGAGAGTGAAATTTGTTGCACTTGGTCTCGTAATTTTGATATATCATGTTGCATTTCTTCCTCTTCTTCATGAGTCATGCTAGAGATTTTAGGTTGCTTACTAGGTGCTTCCATTTGCTTTCTTCATAGCATCAATTAATGATAAATATTCTTCATTGTTCTCTTTGAATCACTTCAGACAAATTTTTCAAACCAAACTTATGCAAGTTTAAAAAAAAAACTACACAACTTTTTTCTCTTTGTAGGCGCTTGATATTGAATCTGTTGTATATCTCTAATTCTGGATCTCCAAGGTCTGAATTTTTGTCTTGAAATATCCCTATGCATCCTCTTTCCAAACCCACAAGTATGATCGAGATTGGATTATTTAAGAAAGTGTTATTTCAAATCTCCCACGATGACCTGATTATAGACTGGTTCAGTAGAGGGAACTTGTATGAAGTGCCACATGTCACTGTTTCAACCTTCATACCGGAAACCGATATACAGAAAACTACAATTCATCCTATTTTTGTAACTATTTACAAAATTTCAATCTGATGCTTAGAGAAAAAGTTATAATTATTTTCCCAAGGTGACTTTTTTGAGATTGAATTCGGGAGCCTGAAAAAACCCTAACTTAGTTCATATCTCTGAAAATATAGCAAGACAAGATCTAAAAAAAGGTCCTGAGGTTCATCATGATTTCATATCAAATGGGTTTTAATTTTAGGGGCTCTGATACCAATTTTTATACAACCATCTCACAAAATATAAAAATGAGATAGATGAACGACTTCAAAAGTAGCCTCTTTGAGGGGGCAACCTCCTTTACATTACACAAATGAAAAATTATTGGATGATACAAATGGCAAGACCTCCTTTCTATATATAGGAGTCTAAGGGGTCATAATATAATCAAATCCGACATAACAATAATAATGTAAGGGCACAACAATAATAATAGTGGGCTTCTACGGGGCACAATAATAACAATATGAGGACAACACGGGCACAACAATAACAATAAGGGGCTGCAATGACAATAATAATAAGGGAATATAGTAGTATTATAGGGAACTAACATATAAAAAACTCTAAATTTGCAGTTGCTAATGAATTCAAACTAAAAACAATAGACACAATTTTATTTTACTCATTCCGCAAAAGGGAAAATATAAAATAGAAGCACATGCAATCTTTGAATCACAATGAACACAATATTTTTCTTGGGGAACCCAACTAGGAAAATCCCCTCTTTGAGTTGATTTATATTAGATGAGACAATGATCAATTACAATGATAAATTCAATACATGAAGCTCAACCTGCACTGCACTATTGATCTCCTCTTGAGTTTAATCTAGCCAATACTTAGCAAAAATAATCCTCCTACTTCCCCCTATTTCCTTGCGTAATTTCTGCTCTTAAAGAGTAGGAAGAGATCATTTTTTATTGCATAATTCCAAGAGAATTTCTCACCTGCTACATGCAAACTCTATACAATTAACAATATAACAATAAATAAAATTATGCATTTTCCCTCCACTCAACTAGGAAATCCAAATTGCATGCATGACTAGGGCTATTTTTAGTAAATTGACTAGTTAACTAAGAGATCAGTGAGTTAAAAACAATTAAGACTACTCAACTAAACTCATACTAACTCTATTCATGATTAGAGCTTAGATAATTGAGTTTCACTAACTATAACTCCACTAGATTGCTAGATCTTAGAAATCAACTCATGCACAACTCTACTTCTTGTCCACAAACTAGAATTGACTGGCTTAACTAAGTGACTTGGTGATATCACTCTTGCTAACTACAACTCAAGTCTTCTTATTGATGTGGAAATTCGAATTTATCTATTTGAATAAGGGACAAGTCAAATGAATATTTTTATTACTACAATTTAACGCTCCCTCTTAACAAGAAAAGGGTTCTGCACAACCCCAATCCTGCTCCTTTGTAGGAATATAATGTAACACAATTAACACTCCCTCTCACAGTTGTTGCTACTGTGACAAATGAAACTGAAAAGCATCAAAAATACTGAATCAACTATGTCTCTATACTGCAATTGTCTCTAAAGTCTCTCATTGCTACTAGCCTCTACAATTGTCGATTAGGATTTGACTACATTAACTAAAACTGATCCTTGTACTACTGAATACTGTGCGCCATTGTAGTAAGGGTAATGATCCATGAGAAGAGTATAATGCAAATACTGCTACTCTTTTATAGAACCTGCCCAAATATTTGCAACTCTGGGACTAAGGCTCCACATCACCCCACCTCACTCCTAAAGGTATAGTTGTATGCATGGTGAAATCTACCTCTACCTTGTAAATATTTTAAATTGAAAACATTTTTTTTTTATTTGTCTACTAGCAACATGCTTCAGATAAGCTTTCCCCCTACTGAACACCACATCATATCCTTTATCCCCAAGTAAAACTACAAAAACTATATTTTTTTTCAGGCCAAGCACATACATTACATTCTTTAGGTGAAGATAATAACATGAATCCCTCTTAAATTCGACAGTGCTAATCCCTTTGGTACTATATCTCCCATCAAATCCAAGCTCTATGGGTAATTGTAGGTCCTTCTCCTCTAGGCCACTGAAGAACTCCTTGTTTCTTGTCATATGATATGAAGCACTAGAGTCTAGGTACTGCTCACTCCCTCTTAATATGCTGCTATGTAAGCAATGAGCGTGAAATCCAACTTGAATTGTGATGTGAGATAATCTCCTCCTAGTATTATTGTAGACTCCCTACTAGATTTCTTATGTGGACACTTGGTTGCATAGTGTCTGTATTCATGGTAGTGAAAGCATTTAATTTTACTGAGGTATTTATTCTTTCCATGGTTTTGGCTGGATTTTTCCTCACCTTGGGACTTCTTTCCTTTAGAATTATTTCTTTTCCAACTATAGCATAGTATTCTTCCTCATTAGATCTAGATGTGATTCCATCTCTATTGCTTCTTCTAATATCCTCTTGCACCAAGTCAAACCAGATTGTCTCCCAATTTGGGAGCTTGTCTCTTCCATTAACTGAATCCTGATATTTATGCTAGGACTTCAGAAGACCAAGGAATGATAATCTCACAATATTAGATGGTGACACATTCTCTCCTACTCCTCCAAGTTCATCTTTGACCTGAGTGAATTTAGATTGGCACTAAACAATGGTTTCATTTTTATGCATTCGAATGTTCTTGATATTATCTTTCAATGCCAATTTCCTGGCATCATTGTTGCTTTTGCATAACTCTATTAGGGTTTTCCACATTGCATAAGTAGTCTACTTTCCATGAAAACTAAAAACCACATGGTCTCTGGCTCCCTCTAGGATAATCCTCTTAGCTTTTGTTGTTTCTTTCTTTCATTGAACCAATTATTTTTCATCTGATGTTGTTGGTTTTGGAATATCAACTTCTGTGTACTCTAATAGTCCATTGTCATCCATCACAACTTCCATTCTATCTTTCCAAGCTATGAAATTTGAAGTGCCCTCTAATGCATACTCAATCCTCAATCCATAGAAAGACATCGTTCCT
Source organism: Pinus taeda (assembly GCA_000404065.3). Taxonomy (NCBI): domain Eukaryota; kingdom Viridiplantae; phylum Streptophyta; class Pinopsida; order Pinales; family Pinaceae; genus Pinus; species Pinus taeda. The sequence continues at coordinate 11,462 of APFE031333176.1, forward strand.
ACACTGAAGAAAATTTACACCACAAATATGCTATTTGAAATTTCTTGAGAGATGATCAGGCCTATGTAGCTTTCAGGAGCTCTAATACCATGTAGAAATAACTTGAAATTTGCAGTTGCTAATGAATTCAAACTAAAAACAATAGACACAAATTTCTTCTACATAATCTGCGGAAGGGAAAACATAAAATAGAAACACATGCAATCTTTCAATCACAATGAGCACAATATTTTTTACTGGGGAACCTAACTAGGAAAAAACCCCTCCTCTATTTGTATTATATCAGATGAGAGAGTGATCAATTAGAATGACAACTTGAATCCTTGAAGCTCAACCTGCACTACAATATTGGTCTCCTCCTAAGTCTAGTATGGCCAATACTTAGCCAAAATATATCTCCTGCTTCCTCCTATTTCCTTGTGCAATTCCTACTCCTAACTAATAGGAAGAGCTCCTATTTTCTTGTGCAATCCCAATAAAATTCCTCACCTACTACATGCAAACTATGTACACTCAACATTATACAATGATAAATATAATTATGCACTTTCCCTCCACTCAAATAGGTATTTCGAATTTCAGCGTGACTAGGGTTATTTTTAGTAAATTTACTAGTTAACTAAGATATCAGTGAGTTAACAACAATTACAATTACTCAATTGAACTCATACAGACTATATTCATGACTAGAGCTTGGATATATGAGTTTCACTAACTATAACTCCACTAGATTTCTAGATCTTAGCAATCAACTCATGCACAACTCTAATTCTTTCCTAGAAACTCAAATTGACTTACTTAACTAAGTGAATTGTCCATGTCACTCTTGTTAATTGCAACTCAAGTAATCTTGTTGATGTGGCAATTAAAATTTCTCCATTTGACTATGGAACAAGTCAAATGAAGCCTTTTCTTGCTACAATTTAACAATAGCCTTGTCTCATTTTCTACATAGGCCACTCCAAATCTTAATAGATCTAAAATCTCCACAACATTTAATCACTAGCTCTATTTAGATCTAATATCAAGCTTTATATTGCTTAATTCCTAGAGTTCTCATTATTCTCTTCGGAATGCCTATGCATATTTGTGTTTATTACAACTACAAATCTTCCATATCTACTCTCTTCTTTGAAACCCCCTTCTTCTCCTCATATGCATCAGGTAGGTTTTTCTTCTCTATGTTCACAACGCTTCCCTCTCTTAGTATTTACATTGGCAATTAACACTTCTTGTTGTGCATGTGAAAAACTCTTCCTCTCGTCAACTGCAACATCATTCCACATCATATACACAACAAATTCATGTTGAAATGTCTTTCTATTTATATCTATTTCCTATATTTTCATTAGCCTACATGATTCATTTTTCTTAACCAACTTTGGCACCCAAATTACAAAATTCATTTCATAGGCCTTGATGGTTGACTGCTAATAATCCACATGACAATAGGCTGCAACAATGTCCTTAGGTATTTAGGTTCTTAGCATTGAGAAACTTATCCACTCGCAAACATCTATGGCACTCTAGAACATATGTTAAATGTGAACTGGATCGATGAATGAGATTCATTTTAGGGCCCCCGTTTCTTTGATGTTTAGCATCATGGGGTATGAGGTTTGTCACTTATGTGAATAACTCCTGATTCTTTTCCAATGTGCACAAAATTCCCCACTTTGACCTTTTCAATTGAGGGGTTGAAAGAACATCCCTACCTATTTTGGAGAATTTGGTTACTGATAAATACTAATTCCATAGATAAGTAGCCATGTCTATAACAATAGTTTAAAGCACTTTAGCCTTTTCCTATAAGCAATAAATAAGACAAAGAAGATGATAGACCTACTTGTAGTTCTGCTTTCCTCTTGTCTCCTTTGTATCGATCTTGTGCTCCTTCCCATACTTAACACAATTAAGAAGTACCTGTAAACACAAACAAAAGACAAAGAACTGATCAAAGAAAAATATCTATTGAATACAAGTAAATGGAATCAGATACATTCACACATATAAGCATCATATAACAAAACAAACATATGGGAAAAAGGTTAAAATACTTTATTGAATAGAAGAAGGAATTACAATAATCATGTCTAATTTGAAGTCACTCCTCTAGCTTGGATCCCATCCACATTAGATCAAAAGCATACAAACTTGTAGCATAACAGTACTTTTCTCAAAGCCAATTCTCGTAGCAACATTATCTCCTTACAATTCAACATAGTCCAGCCCCTTGAACACTTAGATGAGTGCTCAATTTATAAGAAGATGGAGGAGGTTTTGTCATTAATGAGGGTATTGAATGGCCTTCCAAACTTAGAGTTAGTTTCCATGGAGGAAGGGATGAGAGGATAGGATGTTAATGGATCCTTAGCCTATCTAATTTCGAGCTCATAGGAGGGGATAAGAGGTGGGATCCTTCTAGAATGATATAGAACCAAGGAACACGAATGTTCCTAGAACGCTATGCAAATTTTGCTCAGTCTCGCCCAGCGCAGGTCAAAGTGAGCCTAAGTGCTCTGCAGAGCACCCTTGCATGGGCCTAAGTGCTCTGCAAAGCACCCTTACATGGGTCTACCTGCGCTGGTCCTTCAAGGAGTCATTTCAGGATGTCTTCAAGCCATGAAACTATCAGGGAAGGAGGCATTCAAAGTGTTGATTTGTTTAGGGCATTTAGCAACTAAAATTAGGGTTTGATGAGCCCTAAAACACTAATCTGGATGATGGGAGTGATGTGCCCAAATGGATCTGTAACAACTGTCCCCTAAAGCATGAAGTCAAAAATAATAATGTTGAGTGATATGCCTTACGATGTGATGAGGAGGTTCCAAAGTGGTTGGTGACCTACATTGATTACAATACATAATATCATGATATTTTGATTTTTTCGTGAATCACTGAGGGAAGGCATACCCATGATCAACATATAAACTTTCATTACATGTACATAAATAGTTTTCTATAGATATAGACCATAAATGGATTACCATCAGTGTAAGGCCACTATACATATGATTTAGTACTCGTGACATAACAACCCGAATGGATGAAACTAGATCTGAGGTCTTCTATCTCGTTCAAACATTTGCTCTAGTATGAGTCTAACCATGTGAATATGTGATCTAAAGTCAAACATGGGAAGACACCATCTCATTACCATCCAATGATGTAAGCTGTTAACAGACGCGAGAGAAATCATCGATATGATAATGATCGTCAAGGTACTGCAGTACATTCTGCATGGTGTGAATGGATGTTTTGATGTTGAACACCATACAAAGTCTTTCGGTCAAAGGCCAATGATGTCAACCTGTTTCTGGAAGTGAGAAACTTGCCATTGATGCATGCAAGCCTCAAGGTATTGAACGGGTGTTTCTAAGTCAACTTCTTGGATAATGTGTTGATGTCGACAAGAAGTGACTCATCACAGGAGGGTATTGATGTATCCCACATCAATGACATGAAATGAGTGTAATGATTTTGGAGATGGAATTTGACTAATGACACAAGGTTCAAGAATGACGGTCATGAAAATGAAGGTTTATGGTATTGCAAAGGATGAATTTTAACTGGATGACTTCTCTTGAACATATTGGAGACATTGAAATGAATTGGTAGCACTGACCCAAAACAAAGTGATGGATGGTATGTTAGACCAATGGTATGATAACCATCAAGCTGATAACCAAACCCAAAAATCACGGTGATGGAGTGAAAGTGTCATGTTCAAGAGCGACCTGCTACCATAAAGTGGTTTACCCTTTTTCCATTTTCACCAGTCATTTCTGACTAGTACCTCTTTATTTTTATCAAGCTTGAGGAGGATAACATATGCTTGTTGTATAATTCCACCCTTTGGGTGAATCCATCACTATGTGATGTTTTAATGAGTCTAGCGAAGGTGAAACTTGGTCTTGTCTAGATGGAAAAGTTTTTTGCTATTTGATGTTTTAATGAGTTTAACGACAAAGATAACTTGGTCCTTTTCATATTTAGAGACTTTGAAAAGGGAAAAAATCAAAACTCCACAAGTTCTTTTTCGTAGATTTGTCTCTGAAGCCCGAAAAATCGTAAAACAATACAAGAGAGAACATATTGACCATGTTCATTCAATGTATTCCTTTTTCATAATTAATCTATCTTAGTCTGGAAAAGGGTTAAACTTGTACTGAGTAGATGTTGTTTCCAATCCGTTAATGAGCTGAAAAGTACAAGTGTTCGACAATATTTTCATATTTCAAGAGTCTGAAAAGAGCTTAAAGAGGACTCCAATTTGAGGAACAAGTGGTGTCTAGGATAGAAACTAGTTCCAATGATGTTGGAACTTCTCAAAGCATGTTGATTTATGTGAAGAGGTTGGCTGATAAGACCACTCATTGCAACTATTCCTCAAAAAGGATAAAACAACCAAGTGAAAGCGTATGAACGACCAAGCAAATAGTGACGATGGAAGGAGAAAAACCAAGGCTCTTTTGGCGGAAGAGGCTGATAGAATGGAAATCATGAGGGTTAAAATGGAAATGGGTTCATTTTTAGACAAGCTTGAACCATAGGGAACTATGCTTGGATTCAGTTTCATGTTTACACAAGATTGAAACAAAAAAAACTATGCTTGGATTTAGTTTCATTTTTACACAAGCTTAAAACGAAGAACTATGCTTAGATTCAGTTTCATTTTTACACAAGCTTAAAATGAATAACTATGTTTGAAATTGGTTTACGTTCCCCCAGCATGATGAAAGGGAGAGGCTCCTTGTAACCATATGGAAGTTGTTGCAGTGAAGCATGATAGTTATGCAACACCTTTTTGGCTTCGTCTAGATAGGGACAAAGGTGAATGGGGTGATTCCCTTCACATAACCTAGAGGGAAACTTAACTTTACCACTAGGTGCATGCCCCCCAAGCTTCATTACATTCGTTCAAGTAGACTACTCGTGGCTGTCAGGTGGATGGAATGAAGGTTCATTTATGAGACCAAGTGAAAGACTCGATTGGGATTTTATGAGATCTAATTAAAGACTCAACTTGGAACTTTGCTCCAAGGGACCTTGTTTTATTTTTTAATGAGCTTGATACAAGAGAAGGAATTCTACTCAAATTCCTTGTTTCATTTTTTAATGAGGTTGACACAAGAGAAGGAACTATCCTCATATTCCTTGTTTCATTTTCTAATGAGCTTGACACAATACACACTAAAAGAACTATGCTCATGGGAGTTGTTTCATTTTTTAATGAGGTTGACACAGTAAAAGAACTATCCTCATATTCCTTGGTTTCATTTTTTAATGAGGTTGACATAAGAGAACGAACTATCCTCATATTCCTTGTTTCATTTTTTAATGAGCTTGACACAAGAAAAGGAACTATGCTCATATCCTGATCACGACTCATAAGAGGTCATGACTTCCAAGAGGTTCTCATCAGATGGGAGAACAATGCTCTGGAAGGATAGATCTGGTTCCAATGCCCTCAGTACATAATTTACAACATCACAGAATTGATTGTCCATTGATGTAGGCATGGAACGGGTTGCCACATAATTAACCTGTGGCGAGGATGATAACATTGGTACAAAAGGACCATTCAGGGAAGATGGTTTACTAGAAGCCATATTTGGACCAAGAAATGAAATTTGGTCAACGCTAACAATGTTGCCTTCATGTGGGAAACACATTACTTGAAAGAGTGTTGAAACAATAGCTCCCATGTCATAAACATAGCCGTGCCCAAGAAGTAAATTGTAATCTAAAGGGATTGAGACTACCATCACATTCAGATAAATGATTTTTCCTCCCAAAGTAATAGGAAACTAAGGAAGGATCCCTAATGGTTGACTGGTTCCTCTATTAAAAGCCAACAAATTTTGGGTAATAGGCACAAGTGGCAGCGAAATTAGCGCTTGCCAAGCAGTTGAGGAAAGGATACTCACCGATGCACCTTCATCTATAATAGTGTTGGGTAGAATCATATCACAAACCTGTACTATGATCTAGAAAGGCACATAAGAAAGAAGACGACATCCTACCAATTGATTCTAATTAAAGAAAGTGACCAGACTACTTGGAGGGGGTACCATAGAAATCGGAGTATTATCCCCTTGTGTTACGAGAATGGGAGGATTTTCCTCCTGTCTTGATGGAATAGGAGGGTTGTCTCCAAGCTTATTAGAATCTGAAGAAGCAAAAATAACATGAGTGGTATCATACTCACTCTCTTCAGGAAAGGTACAATTAACTGAAGGTGAAACTGGGTCAACTGTTACCTCAACCTATTAATTTGGGTCGGGTATAAACTCATAGGATTCACTTTCAGAGAGAGTGGGTTTGACCGACAGTTGATTTTGGTCAGTCAATTCATAAACTAGTGAAGGATTTAGGGAGAGTTTCCTGTAACCAAATGGAAGTCACTACAGAGAAGTAGGATGGTTATCCAACACTTTTTTTGGCTTCATCTAGACAGGGACAAAGGTGAATGGGGTGATTCCCTTCACATAACCTACAGGGAAACTTAACTTTACCCTCCTTTCCATGAACTTTACTACCACTAGTTGATGGTGTGTCACTAGCATGATCTCCAAAAGTTAATGAAACAAGATGATGTGACTGGGAAGACCATTCTTCTAAGATCTAAGGAATGCTAGAACAATTTCGAAGAATATGGTATCCCACATAGAGTTTGCATGGATATCGAACTTTGTGAGGCTTGACGGTTGGTTTCTCATCCGATTTTGCATTCAAAAAAATGGTTGATTGGTTGGCCATCTGTTGAATTTTCTTCTTCTTCTTCTTCTTAGCCACTTGGTTCCTAGTACCAATACTTTCACTAGGTGAAGAGGAAGAAGGGGAGGAAGAAACAACCAAGGAAGAAGGCAAAGGGTCAACTTTAGGATCAATTGGAGGTGTACTCGATTGTGGAGAAATCATGAAATTTTGAACTAGGAAGGTTGAAAACAACGATACTAGCAAGCCAATGGTAAATCTCGGAAGGGATAATGTAGCCATATAAGGAGCACCAATATTTCCAAAAGGAGGAAAAGGACTAGGATTCCCATCAAAAGGAATTCCTTGATCGATGGACTCTGGATTTGTCGCCATATGTCTCAACCTAAGATAAACTAAGGAGCAATCATGGAGGATGTTATCCATGGTCAATTAAATTTATTTTAATCAAAGTAACATAACAAAACAAAAGAGGGATAATCTAGGCAAAAGATTTACCAAGCAACAGTGAACTACAGAATACCTCCTTGCGAACCGAGAAGTATGAGCATGAAATATCCACGAATGCTGTGTTTGGTGTATCACAGTGTACAAGGTGGCTAACTCGGCTACCTAAGGATGGATAGCATCCTAGTGTTTTCCTCCCATATATACTCGAAAGTACATGGAGGCCCAATCCATATTATCGTTGTCCAATGCAAAACCACATAGAGAGAGCATTCCCATATACTTTACCCTACTATAACACTGCCCTATATACCCGAAGGTACGTGGAAGAGCTACGGTATACTCACGTACATGGAATGAGGTATCACACTTGGGATGTATTGCAGAGTAGTTAGCGACAACTGCTTTGTTTTATGATGCTGAAACACATCTCTAGCCCAAAACCACTAAATGTTGTTCGTTAGGTGACAATGTTCCATTAGGTAAATTGATGTTAATTTTAAGTTGATATTGTTTATAATTTTCCTATCAAGGTTCACCACGTGATGTATTTTTAATTCCTAGAATGCAACTAATATGATAAGCATTCTTTTTCATTTAATTTTGACAATGAAAACCTTAGCTAGTAGGGATAGAGAAATAAGATCTTTGACAGAGAGCAAAGAGCACACCTAATGCAATTTCCCTAGCTATCCTATCAAGCATTCACAAACTTTAATATGCAAGATGCATGTTTTTCTTTTCAATTTCCTTAATGTTAAAATGAAAAAAAGGAAACTAATGCACATACAACAAATCAATCTTTTTTCAAGAATGAAGACTTTACGATAGTTCCGTTTCGAAAGAAAAGAAGACTTTTATGACACTTTCTTTCAAACAAAGATTAATCAAATATAATATAATTTTGGCAATGAAATTATAATGATAAAGAAATCATTTAAGAAACATTAATCATCAAGCCAAAGAAGGGATGGAAAGAGGAATTACAAGTTGATTTCAGAGATACTATAATCATTGATCTTTTAGAAAACATAAACAAAAGGAAATTTGGAGAAAAAACCAAATCCAAAGGTGAAAATTTTCCCTAATGTGGATCAGCGTAGGTCAAAGAGGACCTAATTGCACTACAAAGCACTGCCTCTCACTCAAGAGTGATCTGCGGAGCACTGTCCCCTAACCAAGTCTACACTGATTCCTGAGAGGCCACTAAAGAGTCATCTAACCTCAATTTTTTTACCAAATAAGACTTCAACAAGGCTGAAATACAATCAATGAAAGGAAGTAAGGTCTGCTAGGATGTGGATAAGATACTTGGAATGATGATCGATCCCTAGTGGAGTCACCAATTTGTTTTAGATAATTTGATATCTACGGATAAATACTAATTCCCTAGATAAGTAGCCATATCTAGAACAACAGTTTAAAGCACTTTAGCCTTTTCCTATAAGCAATAGATAAGACAAATAAGATGAGAAGACCTACTTGTAGTTCCACTTTCCTCTTGTATTCTTTGTATCGATGTTGTTGCTCCTTCCCATACTTAACATGCTTGAGAAGTACCTGTAAACACAAACAGAAGACAAAGAACTGATCAAAGCAAAAGATCTATTGAATACAAGTAAATGGAATCAGATACATTCACACATATAAGCATCATATAACAATACAAACATATGCGAAAAAGGTTCAAATACTTTATTGAATAGAAGAAGGAATTACAACCATCATGTCTAATTCAAAGTCACTCCTCCAGCTTGGATCCCATCCACATCACATCAAAATCATGACAAACTTGTAGCATAACAATACTTGTCTCAAAGCCAATTCTCATAGTAACATTATCTCCTTATAATTCAACATAGTCCAACCCCTTGAACACTTAGATGAGTGCTCAATTTATAAGAAGATGGAGGAGGTTTTGTCATCAATGAGGGTATTGAATGGCCTTGCAAACTTAGAGTTAATTTCGATGGAGGAAGGGATGAGAGGATAGGAGGTTAATGGATCCTTAGCCTATCCAATTTCGAACTCATAGGAGGGGATAAGAGGTGGGATCCTTCTAGAATGATCTAGAACCAAGGAATATTCCAAAAATCCTATGCAAATTTCACTCAATCTCTCCCAACATAGGTCAAAGTGGGCCTAAGTACTTTGCAGAGCACCCTTGCATGGGCCTAAGTGTTATGTAGAGCACCCTTACATGGCCCTACCTGTGCTGGCCCTTCAAGGAGTCATTTTAGGATGTCTTCAAGCCATGAAACTATTAGGGAAGGAGGAATTCAAAGGGTTGACTTGTTTAGGGCATGTAGCAAATGAAATTAGGGTTTGATGAGCCCTAAAACACTGATCCAGATGATGGGAGTGATGTTCCCAAAAGGATCTGTAACACTACCCTCCCTAATTTTCTGAATATTAATGAGGGGAGGGGGTCTTGGGATTTTTTTAAGTGGGAAAATCCACCTTTGTGCCATGTATACTCAACTAATCCACTATATGGCCACCTGGGATCCACCATCTTCCTCTCCTTGCGAACACTTGCACACCAATTTTAAGAAAAAAAACTCAAAGCTTGGCCAACTCACCTACCACGTCACTTTGACCTTTGGCTTACATCATCCCGCCATGTGGCATTCTCTAGATGGGTACATGTGTCATTCAAAAATAGGCCACTTGGTAACCTGAAAGGGCTAATTCCACTTATCATGATCCGAAATTAAACATGAATGCAATAACTTATAAATATAATCATAAGCATAAAGATGTATCCGAAAAACACTTCATTTCATTAATAGAAAAATACTAAACTATGCTTACAAATAGAATGGAAATAAGATAGCTCGAGCGATGGTAGCTTATCCATCAAAAGAGATGTGGCGGCTACATGCCTATGAACTGTGTTACAATCAGGCTCAAGGGCCTATTTATTATTGGAAAACATGATATAACCCTAAACAACCAAAACCCTAACCCTAGGAGATGTAACACCAAGAGTTTATGGGCCCTGTTGGGGTTAGTTGGGCAGCCAACTTCCCAGGGTCGTAACTCGATCATATTATCTCTTTTTGGCGCGTGCAATACCTTGTTGGAAAGATCTCGCTGTATAATACAATTTTTTCCACATGCCCTTGCTTATGGCTATGGGCTTGTCGCGGACCCCAAAAAACACCATTTAGGGGGTTAAAGCTTCTGTGGAAGTTCAGGACCCGAAAAACTGCTAAAAATAGGAAATGATGAAATGAACAAGGAAACATATGAAACTGACTGAGAGTTCTAGGTGGAATAAGTGGGTGGCCACCAATATCCACTTGGATCATCCCCCCCCCCCCCCCCCCCCC